>JAJOZX010002068.1:0-275000 GCA_023014485.1 Bathynomus jamesi
TCGGTCAACCGTAGTAATATCATAGTAACAGTTGCATTCACAGTATATTCACTTATTTTGCTTTGCTAGGGATTACTAAACTAGTGTGGTGAAACTAACCTACTGAAATTTTTTTAAATTATTACATTAATTATGAACACCGAAAATCGAAATATAAACAAAATACTATACTGCACTTTCTCCGCTGATCAACAAAAGGACATGAAAAAGCACAGACCTGCGCGTGAAAAAAGTTATATTTATTTTCAAAATCCATATCTTATAACAGATACAGGCAAATCATCATCATTATTGGAATGAACATATTTATACTGTATATTACAAAAAATAGTTAAAATTAAAAACGCATAACAGCTACTCGTGATTAAAAAAAATAATATATATAAATGGCTAATGATACTGTTTAAAGGAATGTTTAAGTCTGTTTCATATAATTTACAAATTATGTATTACAAAATAAGCTATAAGAAATATCCAAGGAATTGTCCCTAAAAATACCAAAACAAAAATTTTTAATTTTGGCCAATAGGAAGCATTGCGTGGCAGTATTCGTTCCCAGATAGAAAAATTGTCCGCTGAACACTCGCATTTTGACTTCAGTTTCCCACAAGAGCAAAATTCAGAGTATTTCGAGAACCTGAGAAGTAAAAGACAGTGAAGCTTTTATTTTACCTGTTACTTAATCTATTAACATTCACACACACACACACACACACATATATATATATACACAAGATAACCTCGTTGATGTTCCGTGTGTTGGTCTCTCTTCACACGAAGGACAAGCTAGTGGCCCCGTCTCTAGGCCTGCCTTGGTGGAGGAGCGAGTTGCTTTCTTGTGCTCTCTACCATACATAAACAGGTACACCCGGCTCATCTGGTACCGTCCTGAGCCAGGTATCTAGTCTTCTCTTGAAGACTTCAACTTTAACCCTTGTAACGTTTCTGAGGTCCTTTAGAAGCTGGTTAAAAAGTCTTGGCCCCATGACAACCAAACTATTTTCCTTCAGTGTTGAAGAGGTCCCTTGTCGGGCCTTTAATTTGGGAACACTACACATTCTGCTTATATATATATATATATATATACACACTCGTATATATATCAGTAGCGGCTCGTGCATTCCTTAAGTGTTGAGGCAAAAAAAATTTATATGGTATGAAGTACTGGCTGAGGCGAAAATTCATTTCGCCTCAGCCAGTAATATTTCAGCAGTGTGAGTGACGTCATCGGCGTCATAGCAACTAGTTTATATTCGTAGCAACACTGAGTGTTTTGGTTGTCTCGCCTCATGAATACAAGGCGAAGAAAGTTTTTTTCGAATGCTAGCACTTTATGTATGAAATATAGAACTTTTTGTGTACGAAATGAATGGGAAAAAACTTTATGAATAATATTTATAATATTTTTATGCATTTATATAAATTTATCTTATATATATATAACATATATATCTATATATGTATATATATGATACACACAGACCGTGCATGGAACAAGAACTCTTCTGGGATAATTAAATCCACAATAGTCCGAATAAGTAATGGTAAATGACAAATACCATAGTTTTTCTTTTTCATGATGCAAGCCCGACGTGGGCAACGGGTCTCTCGCAAAGAGTCCCATAAACATAGCTTCCCTCACCAGCTATCTGCAAAGCAGACAGGATCCATGTCCCAAAGCTGGATCCTGTCTGCTTTGCAGATAGCTGGTGAGGGAAGCTATGTTTATGGGACCTCTTGCGAGAGACCGTTGCCCACGTCGGGCTTGCATCATGAAAAAAAAAACTATGATATTTGTCATTTACCATTACTTATTCGGACTATTGTGGATTTAATTATCCCAGAAGAGTTCCTTGTTCCATGCACGGTCTGTGTGTATCATAAAAAACTCAGGGAACCATTCTGAGTTCATTCCCATATAATATATATTATATATATATATATATATATATATATAATATATATATATATATATATATATATATATGCATCCCATAAGTAATGTTTTTTAGAACGGAATTTGAAGGACAAAAAAAAACTGAACTGAAACTTTTTAATCTAGTATATATTTTCCATCGGAATCACTGACACTGCCAACGTCCTACAAGTTTTTCAATGCCATGTTTATAAAATTCAGGCGGTTTTGAGGCAAAAAACGTACAAAGACTGGTGTGCAGGTCATCTAAAGAAGTATACTGTTTCTCGTCAAGATAGTTTTGCAGACTCCTGAAGAGATGATAATCTGAAGGCGCAAGGTCTGGAGGATGTGGGTTTTTCCCACCCAAGCTCCTCAATTTTTGCGGAAGTGATCCGAGCGGTATGAGGACGTGCGTTGTCGTGGTGGAACACGATTCCTTTCCGATTAACCAAAGAAGGTCTCTTTTCTTTTAGTGCAGTGTTCAATCGATCCAGTTGTTGACGACTTGAGCGGTGATTGTTTGGTTGTGTGGTAAGGTTTCAAAGTGTATTACACCAGTAATACACCACCTTTATCCCACCAAACACTAAGCAACATCTTCCGAGGGTGAAGATTTGGTTTGGGCTGTGGTGTCGCTGGTTCTCCGGCACAAACCCACTGTCGACGGCGCTTAACATTCTGGTGCAGTATCCACTTTTCATCACCAGTCACTAAACGGTGCAAAAACGGATCTTGGAGTTCACGGGAATGAAGAGCTGTGCTAATGTTTACCCGCACCCTCAGATTGTCGACCGACAATTCATGTGGCACCCATTTTCCTAATTTAGGCACTTTCCCGAGTTGTTGCAAATGTCGAGGGATAGTGGACGGGGATGAATTGAGTTTCTGGGCCAATTCTTCGACAGTTGTTGAACAGTCTTCTTCAAGTGCAGCTAACAGCAGGTCATCATCAAACTCAGCAGGGCGTCCAGAGCGTGCTGCATCTGTCAAACAGCAGGACTTCACCATTCCTAAACTTTTGAAACCATCTTTGACATTTGCTCACATGCAGAATATTGTTGCCATAAACGTCCTGAATGTTTCGCGTTGCTTCAGTAGCACTATTCCCTTTTTTTAACTCGTAAAGCATTATATGCCTGATATGCCCTTCTGATACCGCCATGTTTATGAGGGGTTCACATAAAGCAAAACACACGTCTTCACTGGTCAAGGTCTGTAAAGTATGTAGCGAAACACGATAGATCTCCTCTTAGATATAACCTTCGGAAAATTTATGCTTAAACCGAATAGGACTAGTTTAAACTTAATCTATCGTAAAAAACGACATTACTTATGGGATGACCTGATATATATATATATATATATATATATATATATATATATATATATATATATATATATATATATATATATTATATATATCCCCACGCCTGTGGCCACCTTGTCGTGGTGGGTGGGCTCCTTTGTTGACCCAGTGGGCTACGACGGCGGGGGCTTAGTCCCCGGAAGGGTCACCCATGCCGGACAGGCTACTGGGGAGACCGGGCTAAGAGCCACTAAAGTCTTTGGCTCCCAGTACGGGTCTCCAGTGTTGTCCTCCTGAGGTGACGCCCTTAGGGTGTTACTGTGTTGGATGGTTGGATGTCCGGGCCTGTGGGATTGGGGGGCTGGGGTCTTTGCGCCGTTTGAGGGCAAACTTCCGCATCACGGGGGCCTCGTTTTTAAACCGACGGTGTGTCCAGTGGGGACGAGGTACCCCGCCCCCTGCGGTTTGCGTTCGGTCTCCTTTTCTCACCGGTAGGCAGTTTCTCGCGTCCCCTGGGTCCGTGTTCTACAATATTAATAACGTATGGAAACTGTTACCTCTCGTCCTAGAACTCGAGTGGTGAGCAACCAGGCACCCGAGTCCTCTACCACTGGAAGAACACGTCTTGAGAGAGTCGCCCCTCCTTAGGCCGCGGAACACTCCCATTCTCTTCCGTTAACGACCTCAGCCTGTACCTTGACCATGCCTTTGGATACACACCCTCTGGAGCAGGGGTCCCCCCCCTAGCTCTCCCCAGCAGCCTTCGTACAAGTCAACAAGCTCCACCAAAGACTTTCCTCCAAAACCAGGCCTCTTGATTTCCTCGTATGCCCCCCTCGCCAGCCGTCGACCCGTCTCCCCACGGAGAGCCCCCCGCGGCGGACGGGGAAGTCGGCGCCCACGTCCGTCCTGTAGACCGTTGGGTGTCCCAGTCCACCTCGAATCTACAGTTTCCATATCCCCTCCCAGCATCCGCAAACTCCTAATGATCCGGCCTACCTCTGGGTCCCTCCCAGCCAACTCCGAACGGAAGTTTCAAGCGATTCGAGCACGCAGCGACTCCAGTCGCTACTACGATGTACGACCAGAGAAGGATGGTTCCCTCCTCATAAAATCAGCTGCGGAGACGAAAGCCCTACTCTCCCTCACTGAGGTCCTTGGATGCTCGGTGTCCGTCTCCCCTCAGCCTCGTCTGAACCAGAGTCAGGGCACTATTTACGCCACCCGCCTATTGTCAATCTCAGTGAATGAGCTCCAAGAGGATCTGGCACCCCAGGGTATCACCAAGATTTATCGCTTCAAATCTCGACAGGGGGGCACTTCCTCCCCCACTCCACGCCCGCTTCTCACCTTTAACACCTTAGTCCCTCCCGGCCACATTGTGTGGGGCATGGGTGACCGCGCATCATACGAATTCTCTGTACGCCCATATGTTTCCGACTCGACCCGGTGCTTCAAATGCAACAAGTTCGGCACGTCAGCTCAACCTGCCGACAACCTCACCAACTGTGCGTTCGCTGGGGAGAATTTGTTCACCCAGACAAGTGTCACAACCCGCCTCAGTGCTCCAACTGCGGCGGCGCACACCGAGCCTCGTTCCAAGACTGTATTTTCTTCAGGTTTGAGGAGGAGGTCCGGGCCTCGCAGGTGGCGGATTAACTCAGCCTCCGAGAGGTGCGAGACAGGGTGCGGAGTCGGAGGCCGGGAATTTCCTACGCAACTGCCCTCGGCTCTGTCTCATCGGCGAGCCGCCCAGGTCCGCCGCCCAAACCCTCTTCGGCCAGAGTATCTCGCCCTTCCCGATTGGAGCCTTCGCCAGACCCAGCGACGTCCTGTCCTACCCCCATCCCTCTTTACCAAACGCCCCCTCGGCCAAAGACATTCCAGGACTCTGGCTCCAAGGCACTTGGGCCCCGTCCCCGCCGAACCTCCACCTCACGACACTCTGCACATATACCTGACCCTAACGCCCGGAATAAACCAACGAGGCGGAGACGCCGGAGTGAGTTACCACACTCTCCGGCCATACAACATGCCTCTCCTTCTTCCCCAAGATCTAAGAAGAAGACCTGGGCCCCTACACCTCCCACTTCGTCTACGACGTCCCTCTCGCCCAATTGTAGAAGCCCCTCCTATCCAGCCCCACAGCTTCTGACAGTAGAAGCTGACCTACATGACCCGCCGTCCAGGATGAGACCCAATGCAAACAACCATCCCTCCCCAAGGGATCTGGTGGAGGCGGCATTGGCGCGCCTACATGGTATGACTGAGGAGAGCTCGGCCGCGCCCCCTGGTCTCATGGATCTACCCTTACCCTCTGACGCCATCTTTACTACCACGAGAAAACCAAGATTCGTCCCCTTGCACCCCCACCGCATCTACTGACCTAATGCCCCCGGCCACCCCCTTGCCAGTCGCTCTGTCTTCGTCTCCTCTCCTACCTTCCCAGTCATTTTGGTGTTCCCTGTCACTGCCCAGTGTCCTCCGTGAGACCCCGGACAGGTTGGGAACTGCCACTATCAGTAATAAAGCACCCCATCCTGGCCCGAGCACAGAATCCTGCCTGGAAATCCTTCACCCACCGAGTTCACGACGCCCCCCCCCTCACCTGCCGTAACCCACGAGTTAGGTCCCGTTCGGCCGGTTCAGCCCCGTAACCTCCGCCGGAATCGACTGGCCAACCGATTCCCTCTCTGGTGACCGGCAGGCAATCTGTCACGCTCTAGACTTGCCCCTCGCCTTCATCATGAACCGTGATCTCCTTCCAACAACTCCACTTCCCCTCCCCCCCCCGACAAATAATGGACCCTCCGAAAACAACTATAATACACTGGAATTGCAGAGGAATCTTTGCAAACTATGAAGGCCTCAATTCCATGATTGCCTCTACCCGCCCGGTGTGTCTGCCTCCAGGAACTCATCCTGGGGACCAGATCTACGTCTTGCACGACTGGATATTCATGCATCACCTCGCCGTCCCCGACCTGCACTCGAAGGGGAGCGGCCATCCTCGTTCACCGCACGGTCCCTTTCCACAAGCTCTCTATCCGGTCCCCGCCACAGGTGATTTCTGTCAGGCTTTTCCTGGACAGACAATACACCGTCTGCTCCATGTACCTCCCTCCCACACCCAAGTCTCCAGCGACGACCTGATGGAAGTGATACAACAACTCTCCAGGCCCTTCCTACTCCTGGGCGATTTCAACAGCCGCCACCCCTTATGGGGCGACACAATCTCCACCTATATGGCCTCGACCCTGGTTGTCCTCATGACCGAGCTCTCCGAGTGCCTCATTGATGATGGCTCTCCTACTCTGTACCACGCTACCAGCCATACTCCGACTTGTATTGACCAGTCATTCGTCTCGACGGATGCTCTCCTGGATTTAGGATGGCAAGTCCTTCGAGACGACTATGGTAGTGACCATCTCCCCATCCAACTTACACTAAACCGGCCCGACCAAACCGTTCGGGTACAGGAGAGATGGATCGTAGCTAGAGCCAACTGGTCCCTCTTCCAAAACAACACCGCTACACCCCATACGACTGTCCACTTCCCATCCTCCGACGAATGTATCGCCCACTTTGAAGCAACCGTTATCTGGGCTGCATGCACCAGCATACCCCGATCCTCCGCCTACCCCCGCGCCCGGTGAGTACCATGGTGGACCCCAGAATGTACAGAGGCCATACGCGCCAAGAAGAGGGCTACCCAACGCTTCTACCGCACGCGACTTCTCACCCATCGCACGGAGATGCAGCGGGCTAAGGCTATAGCCCGCTTTACAATGAAGAGGGCGCGGCGAGCTTCTTGGCGTGCCTTTGTGTCTGGGATCACTTCCTCCACACCTTCGGCTACCATCTGGAAGAAGGTACAGGGTGTCGAGGGGCGACATACCCCTTCCCGACCACCAGTCCTCCGGACTAACAACGGACTCCTCGACGAACCCAAGTCAGTAGCAGACCTTTTAGCTTCCACCTTCGCCGCCGTCTCCGCCTCGGACGGTTGCTTCGTTTCCGCTACTAAAACTAACCCCTCCTCACTTTATCTAAACAGCCCATACAATCGATTGTTCACTATGTGTGAGCTACATGCGGCACTAGCCTCTCGACAGTCTCCTTCCCCTGGCCCGGACGGCATCCCTTACATCATGATCCAGCACATTCACCCTACCATGAAGATTTTCCTACTGGACCTTTACAACCGTATTTGGATAGAAGGCGCTTTCCCCTCCCGGTGGAGGGAGGCCCATGTAATCCCGATTCCCAAACCCGGGAAAGACCCCCTCGACCCAAAAAACTATAAACCAATTGCCCTAACATGCTGTACCTGCAAGATATCCGAAAAAATGACCGCTACGCGACTCTTCTTTTTCCTGGAAAATAGGGACTTCTTTCCGCCCATCCAGTCCGGCTTCAGACAGTTCCGCTCCACTACCGATCCCCTCCTGCT
This sequence comes from Bathynomus jamesi, assembly GCA_023014485.1. Classification (NCBI taxonomy): domain Eukaryota; kingdom Metazoa; phylum Arthropoda; class Malacostraca; order Isopoda; family Cirolanidae; genus Bathynomus; species Bathynomus jamesi. The sequence continues at coordinate 7,678 of JAJOZX010002068.1, forward strand.
TCTCAGCCGAGAAATACAGAACGCCTTCGACTGTTGCCATACGCGGTCGTAGAAGGAACGAAAGACCTACACATAGTCAGAGAAGGGGAGCGGGCGGGGGAGGGGAGGCATCGAGGCGGCGGACCGGGCTGTGCGGTCAGCCGCCTCATTACCGGAAACACCAACATGGGCAGGAACCCAGCAGAAGGTGACCCGGATCCGGTGAACGGTGTGCAGGACATGGTACTCCTGTTGAATAAGGCGTACGAGGGGGTCCGGGGAATCATAGCGCTCGAGCGCTGAAGGGCGCTCAGCGAGTCCGAAAAATGGTACAGGAGACCGCGAAAACCCGATACCAGACGGAGGGCTTCCAGAAGGGCAAAGAGCTCCGCGGAAAAGATGGAGGCCTGAACCGGCAGGGGGATACCCCGGGAGGTAGGTGACAGCGACGGAGAGAAGACGGCGGCCGCGACACCTGCAGGGGAGCGCGAGCCGTCGGTGTAGACGGGAACGTCGTCCGATGACGGGAAGATGGGCCAGAAAAGAAGACCGGAGGACGGCAGGAGAGACTCCTTACGCAGGCCACGGAGCGCCTGGCACGGCAGATAGGGGTGGTCGCCAGGGGGGCGACAGTCGAAGGAGAACGGCAGAATAGAGGGTGGGGGGATCCCCAGGGACGAAAAATCTCGGCCAGAGAGGCAGCGAAATGCCACGTGTCAGGCCGGGGTAGCGCCTGGGAGATCGCGGAGAAGAGTAGGGACATCGGGAGGCGGCAGATGCGAAGGTAACACTTCGCCATGAGAAGGCCCCGGCGAAGGGGCAGGGGGGGGTGTCCACAGTCCACCTGAAGACTAGCGACAGGGGACGAGCGGAAGGCACCCGACGCCAGGCGAAGGCCACGGTGGAGAAGAGGATCCAGCATACGGAGTGCCGGAGAGGAGGCGGAGCTGTAGACCACACAGCCGTAGTCGACGGGATTGCACCAGGGAGGTGTACAGGCGCAGCAGAGTACGCCTGTCCGCCCCCCAGGTCGTGTGGGACAGATGACCAAAAGGGAGAGGGTGCGGCGAGATGTTTGCCGCAACCGCCTAAGGTGTGGAACCCAACCGAAAAATCCGTCGAGGGTCATACCCAGGAATCTAACGGATGGGACGAGGGGAAGAGGAGTGCCGGCAAGGGTAAGGGCGAAGGTATGCGACAGACGGAGGCGCCGAGGACGGAAAAGCATACTGGAAGACTTAGAGGGTGAGAAAGCATAGCCAACCGAGGACGCCCAGCGAACCACCGCGTTGATGGCTAGCTGGAGTCGACGTTCAGCCAAAGACGGGAGGCGGCCAGAGCAATAGATAGCCAGGTCATCGGCATAGAGGGAGCTACGAACGGAGTAGGCAGGACCGTAGCGACTGTGTTCATCACGAGTGAGAAACACAGACGCTAAGGACACTACCCTGAGGGACACCCTCCTCCAACGGAAAGCGGTCAGAGAGGGTAGAACCGATGCGGACGCGGAAAGAACGGGCGGACAAGAAGTTATAAATAAAGGAAGGGAGAAAGCCTACGAAACCCAGGGAGCGTAAGCAGTCAAAGACCGCGCTCCGCCGGGTAGTATCGTAGGCCTTCTGGAGGTCGAAAAAGACGGCGAGTACAAATTGACGCCGGGAGAAAGCCTCCTGCACGTCGTGGCTAAGGAGGAGGAGGGGGTCGGTGGTAGACCGGAAGCGCCGGAAACCAGCCTGGGTAGCAGGGTACTGGTCACTCGCCTCCAGGTAAAGGACAGCCGCGAGGCGACCATCGCCTCCATAACCTTGCAGGCGCAGCATGTAGGGAAATGGGGCGATAGTTCGACGGGAGTGAGGGGTCTTTATCGGGCTTCGGGATGGGGACGACGATGGACTCACGCCACCGGTCCGGAATGAACCCTCCAACCAAATCCGGTTATAGAGGTCCAGTAAAAGCTGAGAGCAGAGGGGTGGAGGTGCCGTAACAAGTCATAGGGGATATTATCGGGGCCGGGGCGGAGGAGCGTCGGGGGCGGAGGGCCTCCCGAAGCTCGTCATGCGGAAGAGGTGATTATAGGGGTCATCCCTATGAGGTGGAAATTCCGGTGGGTCGCGGCGGGAGTGGGGGGAATCGGAACTGGAGATGGCTGCGAAGTGCGCCGCGAGTGCGTTCGCGACGGCCTCCGGATCGGACACGAACTCGTCGTCCCCGACCCGAAGCACCGGGGGTCGAGGGGGGACACGGGTCCCCTCAAAGCTACGCACCTTGCGCCAAACAGTCGAGGGGGCAGTCGAGGAGGAGATCCCGGACACGTAACTCCGCCAGGAGGTACGCCGGGCCAGTTTCAGGACCCGACGGGCCACTGCCTTCAGGCGCTGAAACTATCTTGTGCTCCATGGCGGGTCCGGTAGAAGCGGCGGCCGGCACGGCGCCGCTCCTGAACGGCATGGGAGCACTCTGGGGTCCACCATGGGACGCTTCGCGGCCTGGGGGAGCCAGAGGTACGGGGGATGCAACTGGCGGCAGCCGAGAGGATCTTACTCTCGAGGAAGGCGAGGGCCTCACTGACGGAGGGAAAGGCAGGAATTGATGGCGAGATCGCCGTGCCCCTCGCGTATGAGGCCCAGTCTGCTCGGGCGGACAGAGGTGGGGGGGAGGAGACGGGTCGGGGTAAGACACACTGGGAAATGGTCACTGCCGGAAGAATCCGGCAGGACCTCCCAGGTGAACTCCGTCACGATTCGAGGGAAACCAGGGAAAGGTCGATACAGGTGAAACTGTCGTGGGCCGAGTGAAGGCAGGTTGGGGAGCCATCGTTCAGAAAGGTGAACTCGAGCTCGTCCATAAGGGAGAGAAGGGTCCCGGAGAGAAAGGTGGAGCAAACGTCCCCCCAGGCCGGGTCCCGACTGTTGAAGTCCCCGAGAATCAGGAAAGGGCGGGGAAGCTGAAGAATTAGGTCACGGAGAGAATCGGGTGGAGGGCGTACGTTAGGGGAGAGGTAAAGAGAGCAGACCGTGAGCTGGCGCCCCAAGAAAGGCGCACGGCCACAGCTTGCAGGACTGTACGGAGCGGGAGGGGGCGGAAAGGGACGGAGCGGTGCACGAAGACCGCGGAGCCCCCCCTCCCCGCCCCATCGAGAGGCGGGGAAGGGAGCCCGCAGTAGCCGGACACTCGAGGGAGGGAACGGGATCCCAGAATCGTCTCCTGAAGGCAGAAACACGCCGGACACCTGGAGGCCAGGAGAGAGGAGAGACTCTCGAGGCCTACCAGGAGCCCGCGGATGTTCCACTGCAGGAGCGAGGTATAGGGAGGGGTAGGAAAGTCAGCGTAAAGGATGGTTATGGGGTGGGTGGGCCGATCGGGCGGCCCGAGATTAAAAGGGATGGAAAGCCCCGGGTTCAACGGGGGACGCCGAACGAGGGCGAAGGCGAGGGTCACCCCGACGAGGGGGCGATGTGGAACCAGACGCCGGCAAGTCCTCCAGAAGAGGAGTCTCCCGGACGTCCGGGGGAGAGCGATGCAGAGAAGGGGATGTGAGGGTATCCAGAATGCCCCTCCCTTCACCGGAGGTGCGGGGAGGCAGGACTACGAGGGGGAGTGGAAAATAATACCTCACCCAGAGGCATTGGCAGGTCGAGGAGAGAGATGGGGCGGGTCAAGCGCGGGGGCGTGCACGTCCCACCCACGCCGACCAGGCGGGCGAGTTCCCCCTCCAGTGGGTCCATCGACCGGGCCGGAGAGGGTGTATCTCAGCCCCCACCACGAGGGCCGTCGGGGACCCCAGGGGGGAGCGTGCATAACGGTTGCGCAGTGGGGACGGTGAGGACACCGGGGCGGTAGGGCGAAGGGGGCGTTTGTGTTTGGGAGAGGAAGGTGATGCGAGGCTATGGCTCGAACCTTTCGGGGTCACCACTGGCGCGGCGCTTGCGGCCCTACCCCTCCGTCGTGCGGCCCGCATGGGTGACGGCGGGTCACGATCCGGAATGGGGGTGGCCGAAGGCGCCGGTGGAGAGGGCGTAGAAGGGGCAGGGGGGGTTGCCGACGAAGCATCGGCGTTCGCGGAGGGAGCACGTGGGGACGCGCTGGTAGTACGGGGAGCCGCGGTAGGAGTCCGCTGGGCGGCAGAGGATGGACTGGGAGTAGCGGACACGGTGGGTGGAGGCGCGTTGGGAACCGCCGGTGAGGACGGGGTCTCCGGGGAACGGAGAGCCTCGGCGTACGAGGCACCACGCCGGGCCTCGGCCACGCAACCGGTCCCGCGCCTCCCGAGCGCTGAGAAACTCTGATGAACAGAGGGCCCGAACCTCCCTTTCAAAGAGGAAGGACGGGCAAGAGCGGGATGAAGCAGGGTGTGGTCCATGGCAGTTGGTGCAGGAAGGCGGAGCAGTACAGGGCAAGGGGTGGGGAGGGCCGCCGCAGCGGACACACAACGGGGCCGGCTGACGGCAGGAGCTGCTCACGTGGCCAAACCTATTGCACTGAAAACAGCGCGTAGGATCTGGCACGTATGGTCGTACGAGAATTCGCACGCTCGTCTCTCACCAAAGCCCCAGAATACCGAAACGGGGGGCACCAGTGAGTCGAAAGTGAGGAGCAGGCGAGGAGAAGGGGCGGTTGGGGATCGCGATCTGTCGGGAAAGCGGTACACCTCACAACACCCTGGGAGGCGAGGTCATCTGGAGGTCTTCCACCGGGATGGGTAGAAGACGAGCAGCGTAATTGTGCCCTGGCACTGATTGAGGCGGGGGTGGGGGACACCGTGATCCCGCAGCCCAGGACATGGGGATAGCGAGCAGAGAGGAGGTTTCGGCAGAGGAACGCGACCTTATCAAATGGAGCCATCCCTCTGAGGCCGAAGGTCAAAACGAGCCGTCCCCGTCACCCATGGATCGCTCGAAAGAGGCGTTCGTGGTTAGTGGGGAGGGGCTTGGAGGAGGAGGGGCGGAGGACGAGGAACTTGTCCACCGTCCTAAGGCCGAGCGAAGCCGTGGCCAAACACCACCGGTACTTCGAGGGGACGGGAAGACGAGAAAGGCGGACGGCGACGTCGGGTCCCACGTCCCCCAGGGGCCGAGGGGGCCGGGGGCGATGAGGCCCGACCGGAGTGGGAGGCGACCGGGGCCGCGGGCTTCCCACCTGAGGGCGAAAAAGCAGGTGGGTCCCTATCGGGACGTGGAATATGGGGGGATCCAGGGGTCGGGGGGTCCACTGCAGGTCCATCCGCACTGGCGGGGGTCGGGCAGCGGCGCCACGAGCCTGGGGAAGAGAGGGAGAGGAGGCGTCGGCAAGAAGAGCAGACGGGGTGGGCGAGGGCTGCCGACTGCCCTTACCAGACCCAGGTCCAAAGAGGTAGTCAGAGGGAGGTCAGATGCACAAGCCGGGTCGTCAACGAGGTCCATTAGATTTGTAATGTTTCCATAAAAATTTTTTTTGTTTCGCGCCCGGGGCCGCGGGGAACCGATTACCCGGGGCCCAAGGGGACCAAGCGCACGCCGGCGGGGGATGGGTGCCTCGTCCCATGTAGGTACCCCCGTTTCAAAAGGGGCCCTTGCAGCGTCGAAAGTTCTCCCCCGCCGGCAGCAAAGACCAAGGCCCCCCAGGGTCCCAGGCCTGGGCACCCTACCAGCCAACTTAGTCCGGCCCCGGCCATGGGGCGAGACCCCCAGCGACCAGCCCCGGCAGCCCACGGGGCGCGCGAAGTGACGAGAAAGCAGAAAAACAGAGGGGGCAAGGAAGAGGGAAAGAGGGGAAGACAGGAAAGAGGGGGCTGTAGGATAGCAGGGTATGCTAAAAGTCACTTCGCAACCGGGCGGGGACCCGGCAGGGCCCCCAGCCGCGGCTGACCCCCCTCGCCACATGGAGGCAGGAGCCCGCGGGCGATCCACCCCAGAAAGACCGCCCGCGGGGAGGGGGACAGTATATATATATATATATATATATATATATATATATAATATATATATATATATATATATTGCGTCAAAAGTCGGTAAAGGGCTTGCTTCAGATTTTGACTACATTGGAATTGATGATATTTTATTTTTTGTTTCATACAATATTTGGACCTTTATATTTTAAATCATGAGCAAGTGGATAATTCAGCAACACTCCGCTATTGTAGAGCTCTATTTTCAGAATGAGTTCTATAATTGCTGCTCAAAGAGCTTACCGAAGAAAATTTCATGTTAATGTTACCCCATTACAGCATGTCATTAAAAGATTGATTTCTTAAGAACAGCACTAGAAGAAACCTACAAAATATGTGGGTCCAGAAACACAGTGCCACTTGCCATAACCATAAGGCGAGACCAACAGTAACAATGTTGAGTAGATTATTTCCAAATAGACTGATCTCTCGTCATGGATGATGGAGACAAACTGGCCTACGAGATCTTCCGATCTCTCAGCTGTAGACTTCTCGAAAAAAAGGGTTCGCTTGAATAAATCACGGACAGTCTAGATCTTAAGAAAAACGTACAGGAAGACATGTACGCAACATCACTCAAGACCACAGGCGAAGGGCAAGTTTTGCCCGAAAAAAATAAGCGAAACCGAAAGTCGATTTTTAAGTCATATTTTTATTAAACACTATTTTGTAGATATACACAACTGTACAAAGGCTGAGCACCAAACAAGTTACAATAATAGAGTAAGTTGTAACAGGTTATATCAAATGGGGGACTTAAATACTGCCGTTCTGCGACAGGTTTTCCTTTCTATAATCAAATATTGCATCGTTCAAGATTTGAAGACATACATTTCGGGCAAAGAGATGAGATCCTATATAAACATCAAAAAATTTCACGTGAAATCGTGGTGATTAAAAATATATGTATTGGGCTTTTGCCGAATTTTCGGGTATAGTTGCCCGAAAAAAATCAGCCAGGCTGAATTTGAGGGGTCAATTGACCTCCCTTGAGCCCCCGCCTCTTACTCCTATGTTCAAGACACTTTGAAAGTAATGGAGAATGTTGTTCTAAGAGTTCACCAATGTGTTGCAGCCGGTGGTGAACATTTAAATGGCATTATTTTTCATAAATAGTCTGTACGTAAAATTTCATTTAGTAACTGATTCTGAAAATACGTGACAACTGCTCAACGGTCAAGTGGTTTTTGTAATATACAGGGGGTCCCCATTATCCGAGTCCCCGCATTTACGAGGGCAATTTATTGTAGAATTATACATAAAAATTCCCCGCACTTACGAGGATTACGAGAAACCTTCGGGAAAGTTGATGACATTCTCGATTATTTTAAGAAGAATCATCCTCTCTACGATCGTGCTGCCAAGGTTGAACATGAAATAAGAGATGTGTTAGCACGCTACCAGGCAATTTTACAAGAAAAAGTACGTGCTGGAAAACAAACTACTCTCGATTCATCTTTGTGCAACGCAAACCGGCCACAGAGGAATCTGAACCTCAGCCAGGTCCTTCTGGTTTAAGGCACTAATTCGGGGAGGAGATGAGATGGCATTAGACGACCCGCCTACTCGTCTTGCCTTTTCATCATCATCCTTAACCTCTGCCTAATGCTCTCCCAACTTCACCCTCAATTCATCCAAAAAGCCCAACGCCTCTACTTTTGAAGATTAGATAATAAAAATCACTGATGGATTTAAAACAGCTTATTTTAAAAATATTTTACTGTAATACTGTAATAAAATAATCTTTTTTAGTATTATTTATTATTTTATGGTCCCGATCAAACACTATTCCATTATATCTTATGGGTAGAAATTCTCCGCTTCGAGTGGATTCACTTTAAGTGGAGTTTTTCGGGTCCCTATTAGCCTCGGATAACGTGGATCCCCTATTGTAAATTAAAATCCCTTTACAACTTTCGACGCACCCTTAAACCTACAGTTTGACGTGGAATCCAAATTATAGCCCATTAAGGGTAGTCATAAATTATAAAGTCCTCGCCCATACTCGATTTCACGACCTCCCGACCAGCAGCCCAGCGTGTTATCCACTTGGCTACCCAGGGTACCTATTTGTGTACAACCAATGGAAGGATAAGTTGAGTGAGGTGCACGCCGCCAGTCGCCGCCTCCCTTGCCGAGAATCGAACTTGGGGTCGGTGGATTCGGAGTCAACGATGCTAACCACCACCACCACCAAAGCGCGTGTATATACACGAGCATAACAAAGTATTAGGAATGGCTTCTCTCTGCCAACACCCGAATGTTCCGTATATAAATTACCCTGTAGAGAATAACGCTGTAGTTCAGAAGCATAGTCGGCCAGTATTCCCTAGTAGGCACGTGGATCTGAGCTGACGGAGTATGAACGCGGAAAATTAGTTGGATGTCATATAGCAGGTGTAACTCGGACAAACCGTGGTCGGCGGACGTTCAGACGTGTGGTGAGAGAAGACCGGATGTGTAGCCTAAAATCCATCATCCAGGAGGTCAGTGCGTTGTTCCGAATGTTGAGTGTGGAGGTGGCTGTGTGATGGTGCGACCATATTTCTCATGGTTTCGACTAGGAGCATCAGCATTTGTGAAGAGTGAAAAGACTGACATTTTGGATGACAATGTAAAGCCAACATCTGAATTTTATGGTGAAGGTTCGTACCTGTGCCAATACGACAATAGGGTGTGTCAATTTTAGGGAGCAAAGTGAAATCTTTAGATTTTCAAAGACTACCAGTATGATGCATTTTTATGTGCTAAATCGAAATATGGCTTTAAAATCCAGATTTGACCATTCCTAGCTACTTATATTTGAAGTTGAAGTTTACGAAAAAGCAGCAATTTTTGAAACTTTTTTTTTTATTGTATATAACTACATTTTACGTACATTACATACAATTAAAGACATTTTGATTGTATTTCAATATTAAAACTTAGAAATATAGATAGGTCTCTTGAACTTTGCCAAGGATGCCATGTCTACCTTGCTCTTGTTCCTGGACATGAGCTCCCTACTGGCCACCTGGCCACTGATGTACGCCTCCCTCCTCTCTTGTGAGTAAACATGTTGTGCTGCTTCAGTTGTCATCCTTACACGCCTCTCTACTGACTGTGTGTGTGTGAGGGCCATGCAGGAACTTCCATTGGTCTATCCAGAAACACCTTGATTGCAGCAGTGGTGAGGGAGCAGGTCAGAGGAGGTTCAGTCACGCCAGAGTTCCAGTCAATAAGCTCCGAGAGTTTGGTGGCATCTGGGTTGATGTCAGGAGTCTTCCTGGGTCTGACACTGCAGTCTCCTACCTGTGTGTCCTCATCTCCTTCACCTCTGATTTCCAGTATCCTCTTCACTGCCTCCCTCCTCTCCTCCTCCACCTCACTGCACAACACGCCTGGAGCACAGCCTCAGTGTGTGCATACCAGGCTGATCTCTTCACTGTAGGCATCACTATTCTTATCACCTCCTTCTTCTGACTTCTGAGCAGCTCCAGCTGGTACAGTACATGCCTGGGACCCTCCACCCAGCTGTGATTTAACTTGATGTTGAACCAGTTTGGCATGTAGACTCCCACTATGAATTCCACAATTATCCTCAGATTCTTCAGGCTTCTACCCTTCAGCCCATGTTTGGAAATCCACAATCTGCAGAACCTTAGAGCCGTGGTGACCCACCTACTGTGACAGACTGTCCCAATCTCCAGGCGAGCTAGACTCTGAGGTACCTCTCCCGATCTGATGGCAGTGATGATTCTGTAGCCATATGATTGGTCTGTGCTGAGGTCCTTGACTACCTCCTGACTGAGATGGGGTAGAGGAGGACCAACAGTGATCCTCGTGAAGTTTGGGTTGATCTCCAGCTCAGTGGCAGTGTCTAACATCTTCCCTAGGGGTCCAGACAACTTCTTGTTGCTCAATGTCTTGCCATCCAGTGCAGTCACCAGGTGTCAGACTCAGCTCCCTAGTGTGCAAGTCACAGACAATCCACACCAACTTCCTGCTAAGCTTGGCCTCCACATAATGCATTACTCCTCCCTCCCAGCCAGTATTCACATTAGTACTGTCACCTCCTATGGCCAAAAGGGTCTGGTCTGCTCCTCTCTCTCTTAGCCAGTTCACCAGATGATCAGCAATGACCTCAGCATGACTTCTTTCCTCTGCAGCTTCCTCTGGTACAAAATGCCACAAATATTTTCCACCTGGTTCATTGCACACTGTGTAGTGTTCTTCCTTAATGAGGCCAGGAAACTGCTTCTCACTGCCCTCAGTGACTATGATTACATAAAATTAAGTTAATTGAAATTATTAATATCTTCCTATAAGCTCAGATAAAAGGTTGTGTTGTTATAGGTACAAGACTTAATTATTCAAAGTAATGACAATTTCATATATCTATCATATCAAAATATACAGAAAGTTTGGGTCACACATAACATTTCGAATAATTTGAATTACACAATATTTACATTACGAAGTAATCAAAATTGTCAAAAAGGAGGGAAAACACAAGCATTCACAATCAAAACTCCAGCATTTGTGACTATGTGAAACTTAGAAACCATACTGCACACCAAAAATAATCAAAGTTGACCACACATATCAATGGCACATGATATACGATGCTACAGTCATATTTAGGTTATATTTCAAACCTTTATGGTCAAATATAAGTAGGTAAATGGTTTTTTTAAACAACACAAGATATTTCTAAGTTTGCTAGATAATACGACATCATTTGAGCATTAGTAGTTTTTGAATTGTTGACTTTACTAAAATTGACACACTCTAATACGACAATGGCTTTTGTCATCCACAAAGCCAGGACTACAAGAGTCAAGACTATAACCCATTGATTCAATAGAATAACGTTGACAATAGCATGGTCTGCTCAGAACCTTTATCTTCAGGAACAGATCACAGCTACCAACCTATTCGCCACATTGGAAACTATACTGTGGGAAGAATGGGGAAATATCCACTCCCACCCCTCTATGAAATCTACATATAAAAAGTTTGCAAAAAATGTTCCCGAGAAATCTGTCATCAAGGCCAATTGTGTCTTTGCAGTTCTACATTTTATTAAATACGTTGTAAACAGTATCTTTTATTTTAAGTTCTCCAATACTTTGGTAATACTATATATATATATATATATATATATATATATATATATATATATATATATATATATATATATATATACAGGGTGTCCGAGAATTATCTGTACAATTTTTGGCTGTTATTAAAAGTCAACCATGAAGTGTAGAAATTCCAGTGTTGTCCCATTTTACAGAGAATCTCATTAAGTTTTTTCTAATACCACGTTTTGATAAGTTTTTTAGAAATGTACGCGGGTGACAGACATTGATGATTTAAAAGCAAGAATCACAGCTGCTATTGAGCGAATTGATGTGGATATGCTGCAGCGTACATGGCAACATTTGGAGTATCAATTGGATGTTTTGCGAATCACTAATGGTGCACATATCGAATGTTTGTAAGAACGTTACTTTAATAAAAGAAACTTTTGAAAATACAGATTCTAAATAATCTTGTTTAAGAATTTTACGTGTGTTATCAAGAATTTTATTAAAAGATGAAATTGTACAGATAATGTTCGGACACACTGGAATTTCTAAAAAACTTGTCAAAACTTGGTATCAGAAAAAACTTAATGAGATTCTCTGTAAAATGGGACAACACTGGAATTTCTACACTTCATGGTTGACTTTTAATAACAGCCAAACATTGTACAGATAATTCTCGGACACCGGGTGGACGAAAAAAACCTGGACACTTGTTTTTCCTACAAATTTCAAACTAGCCAAGCTAATACACCCAAATTAGTACAAATGTAGCCAATAGTATGGTTATCATGTGCTGAAAACCTCAGTTAATTATCTTTGGCCGTTTCTTAATTATAAAAAATTTAACGACGAAACAAACAGCGAAATTTTGTGAAGATGACTACACCCTTGGATGTGTCAGATGTTCGCTACAAAACAAGCAGTTTGCGCATGCGCACCGTAGACAATGATAAGTGGCCACATAGCGAATTGGTAGGCTAGCAGTGTCAGATTTCTTTAAGAAGTGTTGGCTGATGGAATGTTTTTTCTTATTTTTTTTCTTGTGGTGTTAATTAGAATTCTATCGTAATGGTTTTAAGTAAAGACGACTTAGCTGTTATAAAGGCGTGTTTTGCCGAGAAGGGATGGAGTGCCAGAAAAATAATTAGGGAATTTCCGGGAAAAAATTGGAAAAGTAGTACAGTACAATACGTAATAAATAAAATTAGACAATCAGGGTCAACTGACAGAAAACTGGCAGCGGTCGTCCGCGTACTGCTCGGACTCGAGAAAACGAAAGGTACGTTGAAGAGCATGCGTTGTCGCAGGAAAATAATCCTGGTACTCATCTTTCGCAGAGAAAAATGGTGAATAATTTAAATATTTCGCGCAACAGTGTCCAAAACATAATGAAAAGTAAAGAAATCAGATCTTTTAAAAGATTGAGTGCCCCCAGAATAACAAAAGAAGCCATGGGAAAACGGTTAGAAAGGTGTAATTCTTTGTACAGGAAATTTAATTTAGCAGACATTAAACGCATGTTTTTTCAAGATGAGTCCGACTTTACATTAACTGTATCAACAAATCGACAAAACAACCGAGTCAATGCATTAACTTCAAACTCGGAAATCCCGCCAGACCGTCATCATCATCCAATTTCACGATTTTCCAAGAAATTAATGGTATCTTGTGGTGTTTCTTACAATGGAAAATCAAATTATTCTTTACTGATCCACAGAAAGGAAAAATGAACTTGCAAAATTACATTGAACACCTCGGAGAACTTTTACCGGAATGCCAAGACTTGTACCCGAACGAAGATTTTATTTTTGTTCAAGACAATGCACCATCTCATTCAGCCAAGGCAACCCAAGAATTTTTGATGGCGAACATTCCTGAATTCATAAAAAGTGAAGAATGGCCACCAAATTCTCCTGACTTAAATCCTCTGGATTACTTCGTGTGGAATGAGCTGAAGTCATTGGTGTACCATGGTCGCAGGGAACCATTTTCAAACCTGGAAGCACTTAGACAAAGAATTAAGGTTGTTTGGCCTATGGTGTCCCAAGACAAAATCAAGTCATCCATAGATCAGTGGAAAAGGAGAGTACTTACTGGCCGTAATTCAAGAAAATGGGGGTGCCAATACAACATCGATTTCAATAGGGTAAGTTTTATACGAGTTCCATTGAAATTTTTAGCACATGATAACTATACTATTGGCTACATCTTGTACTAATTTGGGTGTATTAGCTTGACTAGTTTGAAATTTGTAGGAAAAACAAAAGTGTTCAGGTTTTTTCGTCCACCCGGTATATATAGAGATAGAGATAGAGATATACTGTACAGGGTGTCCCGTAAGTCTGGACCCATAGGGATTTATAATATATTTTTTTATTATGTTGCAGGTAAACCATGTCACTGACCAGAGAGGAGAGAGTTCAAGTTATTTTGCTGGTCGGGACCCGCAGTCACCGGGAAGTGGCCGAAGAATTCAACAATATGCATCCAGACCGCGCACCAATCACACACAGATGTGTTGGCAAGTTGATAGCCAAATTTAAGGAAACTGGATCCGTAGCTGACAAGCCTCGCAGAGGACCTTCAAGGACTGTTACGGAAGACGAAACCAGTACCAATGTGTTGGCTAGCTTCGCTGTCAGTCCCAAGAAGTCACTTCGACGCATGTCCAGCGAAACTGGGATCTCCAAGAGCAGCATCCACCGCATCTTGAAACTTCATCACTGGCATCCATACAAACTGCAACTCCATCAGCGTTTAAGTGAAGATGATCCTGATAGGCGAGTTCAGTTTTGCGAATGGGCAGAAGAACAATGCGTGAGTGATGAGACGTTCCCATCAAAATTCTGTTCTCTGATGAAGCGAACTTTTATGTTTCTGGGGAAGTCAACCGTCAGAACACTCGATACTGGTCACCAACAAATCCTCATTGGTTTGATCCTTCCAAGGAACAAGGTGCCCAACGCCTCATGGTTTGGTGTGGGATATGGAAAGACAGAATCGTTGGTCCCTTCTTCTTTGACGTGACGGTAACCGGTGACACGTACCTCAAGATGTTGCAGGAGGAAGCATTTCCAAGCATGTTGAACCCAGCAGGCGACTACCTGGAGTGGTTTCAGCAGGATGGCGCCCCTCCGCATTACGCCACGACGGTTAGAAATTACCTTACCACACAGTTTCCAGAACACTGGATTGGACGACGAGGACATGTTGAGTTTCCACCAAGGAGCCCTGATCTTACTCCGCTGGATTTTTATTTGTGGGGCCACTTGAAAGCCAAAGTGTACGAGGTCAAAATGTAGAACATTTTCCACCTTAAAGCACGCATTGTGGAGGCGTGTCAAGAAATTCCTGCGACTGTGATTCAGAAAGTGCTGTCGCAGTGGAGATTGCGTCTTGAACTATGTGTGCGACACAACGGCGGACACTTTGAACAGATTATGTAATAAATTTTTGGACTATTTTGTAATTTTATTAATTTTGCCCTATGGGTCCAGACTTACGGGACACCCTGTACGTAGAGAGAGATATATAGAGAGAGGATTATCCTCAGGAACAAATGGTAAAGTTTATCAGTGGAATGCCAGAACGTGTATCAACTTTACACAATGCAAAAGGGAAAGGAACGCGATTCTAAATATTTTGATTCAGTAAATCTGTTATTAATTTGCATAATACAAAATTACTCCCACCAGGATTCGAACCCACCACCTCCTGAGTGGAAGGTGACCATTGGACTACGACAGGATGAGTTAATACAGCTTAGCGCACATTTTATTGCCCGATGAAACGTGGAAAGCTTTCGTGCCCAGAAGTGTGTATATATTAACTTCCTGCACTATAATTAATGACAGCATTTCATTCAGATCTTTAGTGTAACACGAGGGTCTCACAGATGGAATATCAAGCATAAATTTATATTATGATGCAAAAATTGTTTCCACGAGGAATCGAACCCAGCACCTCTTGAGTAGAAGGTGAGCTCACTGGGCACTAGGTTATGCAGTGAAAGTCAATACAACCTGATGCATATTTTATCGGCCGAAGAAACCCAACGCTTTCGCTCGAACATAGGGAGTTTGTACATAAAACCTCTGGGCGCGAAAGCAGTGTGTTCCCTCGGGCAATGAAATATGCGTCAGGTTGTATTAACTTATCGTGTCAGAGATGCTGGGCTCGAATCCTGGTGGGGCTAATTTTGTAATAAATAAATAAATTATATATACACACACACAATATTTACGTACATTTTACAAGGTGCTTTCCTTTTCGTGCTGATTATGGGAGAAGTTTCCTTGTTCTTGACTGAAGCGACAGTAGGAGATTTGATAGAACTTCTTGATAACTGAGGAACATTCTTCGAGGCTAAATTTTTATCTTTAGCGAACGAAACCTTTGCTTCGTTTTGTTTCATACTTGTTATATCAATATTAATCTGGAAGTACATGGAATGAAAATCTTACTTCTTTTTATATAGGGCATATACAGAAGATAACTATATACTGCGCAGAACGCAGTGATAAATATGGGGCACATCAGCGCCGGCATTAGGATATTTCGGGCCCTTTGCAGAGTATACTGTACGGGCCCCCCATGACAAGTCAAATTGTTTTTCATTGCTAATCATTTTATTTTAGTAGATTGTTAACAAGTACAACAAGTAAAATTTAACTATACAAGTGCACCTGTAACAGAATACCAACAGACCAACAGCCTTTACTATTATTACTACTTATTACTTTATTATTATCAAATATTTAAACTATCATAAGAGGTTTCAACCAGCGCCGGCCTTAGGATATTTAATTAGGAATAGGATAATTCAATTTAATTAGGATAAAAAATAAATTACATTAATTTACACCAATTTTGGCACTCTGACGTCGATGGTAAATTTCTGTGAAATTTTCGGGCCCCCCTAAGTTGCGGGCCCTGTGCGACCGCACGGTTCGCACACCCCTAAGGCCGGCACTGGGCACATTAAAACGTTTGTCTAATATTTTTAAGTTTCACGGAGATCAGATTACACTAAGTTAGGTGATCCTTTTAGATTGGTCAGTTATTTCCCACGTG
The DNA here is from genome assembly GCA_023014485.1 of Bathynomus jamesi. Lineage (NCBI taxonomy): Eukaryota > Metazoa > Arthropoda > Malacostraca > Isopoda > Cirolanidae > Bathynomus > Bathynomus jamesi. The sequence continues at coordinate 23,728 of JAJOZX010002068.1, forward strand.
ACCAATTTTGCCCAATCAGGTTTCTTGTAACAAACTTTCACTGTCAAAAAATTGTTCGCCCCCAAAAATTATCATTTATCGAACGTTTTTGTCGGGAATGCGTGCGTATTTTAAAATTACGAAGTTACTTCCCTTCAGGTCAAAGTCAATGGGGATGATGCGTTGGCTAAGTATATAACGGTTGCGAGTTGGACCGTCGAACTTAAATAATTTTATTGGATTTCAAATTTAAGTGCGCTCTTTCCAGATCACACTATTGCGGTCATTCTATTTTACAAACAGTTGATGAATTTACTTCAAAACCTTCCGCGGAGCGATCATTCAGAACACTTGTTCAATACTCGAGCTTTAAAATTTATGCAGAGTTATCACAGACATCAATTGTAAAGAAACCACAGAATTAGAACTGTACTATAGAATACAAAACGAGTTTGGTTTTAATGTTTACTGTTCCCTTTCACAAGAATCTGGATATATTTCGCAATATATACTTTTCTAGTTTTATATTTTTACTGAAAATTTTACCGAAATTTCCGTGTGAACGACCAAACGCTTGTTTTGGTTCTATTTCCTTTATGTTCTTTTAACCCATTAAGGGTCAGAACTTTTTGTATTTCTTGATATTTTTTATTGCATTTAGTTTCAGAGACTTCAGATAAACATTTCTAGTGCAGTTTTGTCTCTAAATCCAAATTTGTTGCAAATTAAAATTTTGCGCCCGGCAGCGTTGTTACGTTAATTTTTAGGTAGGCACGATTATCCATGGAAATCGCCAAACTCTACAAACATAAAAGGTAAGGTTTTAATATTGATAGGTCTACAGATCTACAGAAGCTAAGGCTAACAAAGACCCTAAGATCCACTCTAAGGTTAGCCCGAGAGAAAGAAGAGAGTAGGGGGTTAAAAGAAGAGAATAAGGGGTTAAGTAAGTAGCAAAACCTATCATTCGTGGGTTAACATTCATTCAGAAAAAGAGAAAAACTCACCATCATCCGCCGGCAAGTTGGAAAAATAGTCGAAGAGAATGGGAGAGGGGTGAAAGCTGAAAAGAAGTAAAATAAGAACGCTTACAAACCATGCAAACACAGTCTTAACTCAAACACTGTCATACCATGCAAACTACAGACATGCAAGTAAAGAGAGAATAAGAAAAAAAAAAGTAGGAAGAGTATAACAAAAAGTGGGTTAGTTTACGCTGCGAGCTACATCTAAGTTCGTGTTAGTCTAATTTATTTTTTTTATTGCTGGCATATCACACGCTGGCATGTCACAAGCTGGCATTAATCGTCAACAGACTCATCCTCGACCATTACCCCCAGAGCTCCTGTTGCTAATTGTTTTATTATTTTAAACAACGTTAATATTTTTAAAATGCTTATCTAAACGGTTCTTAAATATATTAACGCTGGTAGAGTTCACGACGGACGCGGGAAGATTATTCCATTTATCAATTACTTTAAACGTAAAAAACTTTTTAGCGATGTTAGTAATGAAACGACTGCCACGTAACTTAAATCCGTTATTACGAGTATTGCTATTATCGAAAGTGAACAGTTTGTCAAAATTTACGTTATCGATTTTATTAACGATTTTGAAAACTTCAATAAGCTCCCCCCTTAGTCTCCTAGTTTCGAGTGAATGCAAGTCTAACTCTCTAATCCTATCTTCGTAAGACTTGTTGCGTAATGACGGAATTAGTTTTGTGGCGCGACGCTGAACCCTTTCCAACCTATCAATATCCTCACGCAAATACGGGCACCAAAACTGAACGGCATATTCTAAATGAGGCCTGACTAGGGACTTGTAAAGGGGCAATATAATATTCTTCGATTTAAATTCTAAATTACGCGCTATGAAGCCTAACATCCTATTAGCTTTTGCGCAAGACTGCAGGCACTGGTTCCTAACTTTTAAATCCTTAGATACGCGTACGCCTAAATCTACTTCCTCGTCAACACTCGCTAACTGTCTATCATCTATCGTGTACGTGTAATTGTAGACTTTACATATGTCTACGTTAAATTGCATCTGCCACTTATCCGTCCACTCCATAATCCTATTTACATCGTCTTGGAGCCTATTTCTATCGTCCACGTTAACAACTTTACCGCCTATTTTAGTATCGTCCCCGAATTTTAACACATTACTGGTCAAGCCTACATCTATGTTGTTAATGTAGATTACGAATAGCAATGGGCCTAACACTGAACCCTGTGGGACACCGCTACCTACATCCAACCACCCTGATTCACTACCATTAACAACGACCCTCTGTTTCCTAGCACGAAGCCATTCCTCTAACCAGTTAGCTACCTGACCGCGTATACCGTGCGCTTTAACCTTCGCAATTAATCTTTTATGCGGAACTGTATCGAACGCTTTTTTAAAGTCTAAATAAATAACGTCAGCCGCTCTATGCCTATCGTATTCGCGCACTATTTCATTATAAAACTAACAAATTAGGGTAAATCTCTAGGAGCGCTCCATTTTTCAATATTAAACATACACTCATAAAACATATCATTTGAAAGCTCACATTTTTCTGAGTCTAAAAATGTAGTAATCCAAAAGTATCAATAGCAAATAAAAAGTAACTAGGTTTAAATATAAAACCCTATACCGATCAATTTGTGATGCGTGATCTTTACGGGGACAGAGCCCCCGTACCCCCGAAACCTAAATTATACAAATGATAATGTAATAACATATTCATGTTAGGTTAGGTTAGCGTAACAATTACCAAAAATACCATCTTACAACACAGACTGACGATTTATAACTTAGCCACTCTTTATAATGTAATTAATTACGTCACGCGTCAAACAATTAAACCTAGTTACTTTTTATTTGCTATTGATACTTTTGGATTACTACATTTTTAGACTCAGAAAAAAGTGAGCTTTCAAACGGTGTATGTTTTATGAGTGTATGTTCAATATTGAAAAGATAAAAACATCCAATGCTTTCTCTTCATCTAGGGCACATGACGAATCAAGTTCTCAAAGTCAGAAACCACACGAACAGCACGTCATAATTCTATCACAAACACGACCAAACTGAATCCAATTAGAAAAAAAAATAGACAGAACAGAATCCAACCAACTAATTAAGTCGCAGAGTAGCGAAAAAATAGCCCAATCAGGAAAAATATTTTATGAAAAAAAGTACATTATAGCCAAAACAGGAAATATTCACTATAAAAATGTAATTTGTAATTTTTTCTATAATCCTGCATTTGCTATTGATACTTTTAGATTACTACATTTTTAGACTCAGAAAAATGTGAGCTTTCAAATGGTATATGTTTTATGAGTGTATCTTTAATATTGAAAAATGAAGCGCTCCTAGAGATTATCCCAAATTAGTTAAACAAGATCTATGGCGTCGAAACCTATGCTGACTACTATTAATCAAATCTCTACTTTCTAAGTGATCGATGATACGATCCCTAACTACAGATTCCAAAATTTTACCGACAATTAACGTTAAGCTAATAGGCTTATAATTGCTAGCTACTGTGCGGTCGCCTTTTTTAAAAATGGGCGTAACGTTAGCTAATTTGGTAATTATGTCGCAAATGACGGCCTGAAGTTGAAATAAAAAATAATTTTTTCTAGTGTATTTTGGTGTGCTCTGTTCAAATATAACCTTCATTTCTTGTGCAAATGAACAGAAATATGTGTTTCGGCCATGCAATGACAACTGTATTTCTGTTCATTTGCGCAAGAAATGAAGGTTATATTCGAACAAAGTACACCAAAATACACTTGAAAAATGTATTTTTGACGGATCTTTTCCGTTTGACTGCCGCCATTGAAACATGATTAAACTTTTTGTATTTTAACTGAAATGTCTTGATGATACAAAATAAGTTACTTTATAAAAAAGCTTTTCTTAATTTCCCCTTCAAATTTTGTTTCTTATAAACAATTTTAATTACTTTCAAGATCCATGCTTAATTTTTAAGTTTTAATCGTGTACTCAGAAAAATAAGGGGATCACCTGAAGATCAGGGCCTCCAGCCTTCTTTAGTTAGCTTTATAAGGCTAACTAACAAAAATATCACGACCTAACCTAACCAATCGTCAAGGTCGTACAGTTGACCTAACGATTGGTTAGGTTAGGTCGTGATATTTTCGTTAGTTAGCCTTATAAGGCTAAATAAAGAAGGCTGGGGGCACTCACCTCTTATGTTTCAATGGCGGCAGTCAAACGGAAAAGATCCTTTTTGACTACATTTTATACAATAAAGCATAACCTAACATGTTCATGTTACGAGATTTCGTAAACGACGCATTACCACAGGAAACGTGCAAAACACCTCAAAATTAACCAGAAAAGTTTGCTCTCGTCATTTTCGTTTAAACTAACGAAAATATCACGACTTAACCTAACCAATCATGAAGGGCGTATAGTTGACCTAACCAGGCATTCAATTAACCTAACCAGGCATTCAATTAACCTAACCAGGCATTCAATTAACCTAACCTGGCATTCAATTAACCTAACCTGGCATTCAATTAACCTAACCTGGCATTCAATTAACCTAACAGGTTAATATTGGTTATTTCACCTAAATATCTTCTGATCTTTTCGTATTAGGCACTCACTGTCACATTTCGGGCAAGTTAACCCTTTAAGTCCTGAATTTTTTGTTGGGTTAAGTTATGAATGCGTGTATTTGAAACGTTAGCAATTTGTACCTTTCGTCCTTAAAGTTCCTTAAGTTCTCAAAGTCAGAAACCACACGAACAGCACGTCATAATTCTATCACAAACACGACCAAACTGAATCCAATTAGAAAAAAAAAATAGACAGAACAAAAACCAACCAACTAATTAAGTCGCAGAGTAGCGAAAAAATAGCCCAATTAGGAAAAATATTTTATGAAAAAAGTACATTATAGCCAAAACAGGAAATATTCACTATGAAAATGTAACTTGTAATTTTTTCTATAATCTTGTATTTCCACAAAAAAATGATTAGTACCATCGTAAAGAGCATGAAAAATAGTGCTAGTGAAACACAACTTCTCATTTCTCGTTAGCCCCTGTGTCCAGACAAATACTAACCAGTCTCGCTACTAAATGGAACGATATCGTCCACATCGGAGACATTATTTACGTCTTCTACGGTAAAAACTGTCGCAAAAAAGTTGTTAAAAATACCCGCCATCACCTGAGCGTCGGAAGCCAAAGCGCCGTTAGCGTCCACTAGAGAGCTTATATTATCTTTTATCGGCTTACGATTATTCACGTACTCAAAAAACTTTTTGGATTATGTTTATTATCCGCAGCTATAAGTATCTAAATTACGCTTGGCATTCCTGACTGATCTTTTAACTTGACGTCTAAGCTCGATATATCTATTAAAGTTAGCTACCGTGCCATTCCGCTTATTAAGTCTATACTCTCTGTTACGTTCGTTTATGAACTCGCCTATTTCCCTAGCCCACCACTTGGGCCTATCATGATTTCTAGCGCGCTTGGGCCTACGAGGAATAAACTTCCTTTCGATATTAAAAAAACTTTCTTTAAACGCCTCCCAATGAAAATTTGCGTAATTACCCATAAATAAGTTATCCCAGTCCACTACTCTCATCCTGTCCGCAAAACTATCAAAATTAGCCCTATGAAAATCAGGGACTTCTATTACGTTACTATCCTTACTGTTTTCTATCAATAGCTTAAATCTAATAATTTGGTGATCACTACATCCCAAACTCTCACCTACTTCTAAAACTTCGACTATATTTTCGTCGTTCGTCATCACCACGTCTAAAATATTGTCACCGAGCATTGGTTCGGTAACCATCTGTCGTAAAAAATTATCGTCCATGAACTCAATCAGTCTCAAACCCTCATCATTACCAGTAAAAGTCTCGTAATTAACGTTAGGACAGTTAGTCTCCGATAATTATACTATCCCGATTATTAATAAAGTTACCAAAAAGTGTGTAAAATCTAGTATCGGTATCGAGGGGTTGAACGGGAGGTCGAATAAACAACAAAATTAAAGCTAATACTACGCGCCCTAACTTCAACGCATATCGCATTAACTGCTGCCGGAAAATCTATCTTAACCTCGATAGCCCTAAGGGAATTACGAATGTACAACAAAACGCCGCCACCAATCCTATGTAACCGATTATTAGTAAACAGTTGAAAACCCGCTATATCAAGTTTTCCCAACAAGTCCCGAGTCACGATATTTAACCACGTTTCGGTTATAGCAACTATATCGTAGTTCCAAGAATAAATTAGCGCCTTAACCCTTTAACGCCGAACGTTTTTGTAGAGTTAAGTCTAAATGCGTGTATTTGAAACGGTACGTATTCGACCCAGTCGGCGTTAGAGGGTTAAATTAGTTCAATTTATTTTTAATACTACGCGCGTTACAATAAAGGACGTTTAAATTATTTTTTATCACGGATCGGCGTTTTAAGCTATTTTTCACGTCGGGCCGGCGTTTCCCGGACCCACAACGTTTAAAGAAGGCTTCGACCTATACAGCTTTCGAACGTTCTCATCGATTAACCTACCTAGCCTAGCATTCCCTATTTCATTGAAATGCACCCCATCTTTTATAAAAAGGCTAGGATCACTAAATTATGACCACAGCTTTACGGAGGGTACATTTTCCTGAGCACAAATCTCTTCTAGTTTAGTATTCAAAAATATTGTTTTTGACGTAATTCTAAGACCCAAACCGTGCATAGAGGTAATACGGTAATACCTAGAACTGAAGACCTATCTGACCTTGCCTTCAGGGACCTAATTAACCCCTTATATCTCTCCAAAAGGTCAGGCACTCTCGTATCGGGCCTATACGAGTCGTTGCCCCCTACCATCGTCACCAACATCGAATGACAGGAGCAACATCAATCCTATCTACTTCATCTCTAATTCTGTCAACCCTGGCACCTGGTAGACAGACCCTCCTCCTCTTGGTTGGATTCCGTTCAACGAACTCCTTATCCATATGACGCACTAAGGAGTCCCCAATTAAAATAGTTTCCCCCTCGTTTGCATCCCTATCCAACTGGATGAAAGGGTTAGAAACCTCGACAGGGGGGAGGGGATTCCTATCACCTAACGTACGTGGCCTAGCTCCACCCTTAACTTCTTTAAATCCCTCCCCGTCTACTAATCTCGGACCAACCTTAACCCCTTCCTCAACTCTGTCTAACCTTCCCAATAAGCTACCTATACTAGAAACTATGTTCCTCACCTCACCCTTCAAATTACTAACGTCTTCAACGTTAGTATAGATTCGGCCTTCGTCAACTGTAACCCTACCCCTGCCCTCATCAAGCGTTGCAAGTCTTTCCGTCACCTCGCGTATACTACGCTTTATATCAACTATCTCTTCCCTTAAATCACAAACGAAACAAACCGATCTCTCGGTAATCGCCATACGACCGCCGTTGTAATCCTTAAAATCCGTATACCACCGATTAACTCCACACCTAGCACACGACGCTTTCTGCGACGGCATCGCGCAAGTTAAGATAGTTAACGTTTATAACCGTCACAAGTTTAAGTTAAATTAAACCAGCACGCTATGAAAACTTCTAAATCGCTAAAAACCACTAATATTCAGTTACTCAACTATAATAATGTGAATATAAACGCAAGTATATAAAATTCAGAAATTTCCAAAAGTAAATTTATTGGCATTATCTAAAAGCAGAAACAATATCAGAGAGCCCAGGGAATGCGTCCGCTCAGTAGGGAGTCTGGCTGACGAGTAACGAGTCATATTAGATTAGGTTAGGTTAGGTAAATTTTAAAGAGCTGTAACTTGCTTTATTATTTATTTGCGCCAAATTTGGATTCCGTATTTGGAAAGAGAGGCCAAAACTGCACTAGACCCTACCCCCTAAAAAAAAAGTGGTCACCAGTTGGGTGCTAAACTGCAATTTTACCGCTATAATATGATTAAAATATTTCTGTAAATTTCTAGTTTAGAGGCGTCCTCCAAATTTTTATTGCACATGCATAATATCATAGTTACACCATTGGATTGGAAATAATTTATTTATGAACGTTGTGAGGCGGAAAAAGAACCTAACCTAAGTAGGACATCAATCGACCAAACTCGGGCATCAGTCGACCTAAACCAGGCAATATAAAGTGCCAATAAACTCTTAAAATTATCATAAAATTGTAAAGTACGAGGGGCGGTCAGAAAATAAGTTTACATGGCGTATAATTTCGTAACTAAAGGACCTACATTGATTATGTTTGTATCAGGTGAATTCGTTAATCATTGTTGGCAACACTGCACGTCGATTCGGCTGCCATCTACTGTACATTGGTTATACGAGACAGTTGAACATGGCGGCTCGACTGGAACAGTGCCCTGCCCTACCGAGCAGTCCAGGACTTTTACGTTTAATGGCCGCTCGTAAACGTTCCAGTGTTGAACAATATGCAGCTGCATTGATTGTTGTGCCTTTTTGCATGAATTCTTCGAGCGAAACTCCTTTGTGGTCCCAAAACAGGGTAGCCATCACTTTGCCAGCGACCTCACAATCTTGAACTTCTTTGGTCGCGGGGACCCAAGGTGTTTCCATTTCATGCTGGCACGTTTTCTTTCCGGAGTACGGTGATGAAACCAATGTCTCGTCTCCTGTGACAATGCGCTCGAGAAATTCTTGACCACTGACAGACTGGAATATCGTCGCAGAAATGACAGGGCACGATAGGGTGTCCCACTTATGACCTTTTTTTTCAGAGTCATTGAACATACCTTTTTTCCTGTTAGAAATGGTTCACTTTTAATAAATATATCAAAAAAGATTCAATTTAACAATTTTGGGGTCCCCGACACCCCTCCGAAAATGGGCCCCCCTTAAAATGCTAGAAATACCCATTTTTTGTATTGTAATCAACCTATTGTGTCCCACTTATGGTTTTTTTTTCAGATTTATTGAACATAGCTTTTTTCCTATTAGAAATGATCCACTTATACTAAATATATCAGAAAAAGATTCAATTTCAATATGTTATGAGTTAAGGTACAGTAAAAGGCATTTGATCAGGTTAGTGGGGCTCAAATTCTCAATTAAGAAAGGGACTTTTTTTTTATTTTAGCTAAGAAAGGCGCAATAACAAGAGTTTATTGTGGAATTAACCATTTTGTGATTTTTTTTCAGGTATTTAGATAATAAAATATGTTTAATTATGAGGTATTGTAAGAATGAATAAAAATAAAGCTGTATTAAGAAACAATCCAACAAACTTCGACTCTTTGCTTGGTGCATTGAAGGATGATCTAAGTGGCCAAGAGAGATGCATGCTGCCATCAAAAGGAGACGTTTTGAAGCATTTTTTTTTCTACCTCAGAAGAAAACAAATGCAAGGCCCTAATATTTCCAAAGAGGAAAACATTTTGAATGTTTTGAAAAAAGTTCAAACGATTTAGGAAAACGCGGGCATTCCATCAAAGGATGTCGTAAGACATAAAACCACATGAACCATGCTACTAAACTTGATAAAATTACATGAAACAGTAATAAAGAGCAAAAAAGCTAAATGTTATAAAACCAAAAAACAGAGTTACTTGGGTCAGTTGAATGATCCGTTTGATATTTCTACACTAAACGTATTTCATGAGATAAGAACGGATTCTCTAAGAACTCAGAAACAAATTAAAGATGACATAAATTTCCTAGAAGACCAAAGAGGGGAGAGGAAGATGTGTCTTGGCCCTTTAGATAAAGCTTGTGTGTCAAAAATGTAAAGGAAAGAAGTAAGATTCGATGAAGAAAGAAAACGACAAATGAAAGAAGTTGAACGAAAAGCATTGGAAAAGAGATCGGGCAATCCAACCATCACTGAGAGTGATGACACAGATAATTCTTCGGGTGAAGAATATTCTCCAGAACCCCAGCCAGGCCCATCAAAACCAAGACCAAGTAGTTTGCTTCAATCAACACTAGTATCAAACACAGCAGATCGTCTTGGACTCTCCATAAGGCAACGTACAGTTTTTGCATCAGTTGTCGCCGCAGAGTGTGGCAAAAACATAGAAGAAATGAGCATATCCAAAACTACTTCAGCTCGAGCAGCTACAATATCAAGAAAAAGAACGTGGCAGGACATCCAAGGTGATTTCGTTTCTCCCAAGTATGTTCTGATCCATTGGGATAGCAAAATGATCTGTAATTTATCAGGTGGAAAGGAGGAAAGATAGGCAATACTAGTTGCTGGGGAAAATGATTATGAGAAATTACTCTCCGTAGCAAAAATCAAAGACAGTACCGGATCAGCTCAAGGAACAAGCGTGTTTGAAACCATCTCAGAATGAAAGCTAGAAGACAATGTGTATGGGCTAGTACTTGATACAACTGCCTCAAATACCGGATGGAAAAAAGGTGCATGCCAAAAGGTGGAAGAACCTCTTGGAAAAGAATTACTGTGGATGGCATGCCGTCATCATATTTCTGAGAGGATTTTGGCCACTGTTTACATCAGAATATTTGGCAAAACTAATTCACCTGAAAATGAAGCCTTCAAGAACTTTAGAGAAAGTGTTTGGAAAAATATTGACACTAAACTGCCTCACAGACACCTTGAAATAAAAGATAAGTATTTAAGAGATATGAGAGAATCCAGCATCAGTTTCATGAATGATATTCTTAACCAAAAGAGTTCCCTTCTTCGCGATGACTACAGAGAATTAGCAGAGACAATTCTCCGCATACAAAAAATGGGTATTTCTAGCATTTTCAGGGGGCCCATTTTCGGGGGTGGGTCGAGGACTCCAAAATTGTTAGATTGAATCTTTTTTTGATATATTTAATAAAGGTGAACCATTTCTACAGAAAAAAAGGCGTGTTCAATGGATCTGAAAAAAAAGGTCATAAGTGGGACACCCAAGGGCACTGTTTCAATCGAGCCGCCATGTTCAACTGACTCGTATAACCAATGTACGGTAGATGGCAGCCGAATCGACGTGCAGTATTGCCAACAATGATTAACGAATTCACCTGATACAAACAATCAATGTAGGTCCTTTAGTTATGAAATTATACGCCGTGTAAACTTATTTTCTGACCGCCCCTCGAAGTTGAATTATACCAAAATTACAAACAACCTTGACATGAATTAATGTTGTCAAAGTTCATATTTTAAAATTTTTAAAACACAAAGACACGCCTTTCCCTTACAATGTAAAAAATGTAACTAATTTTAGCACGAAAAATGAAATGTTATGTTACTGATAAGTTGGAAACCGAAACCTAAAAGCTTAGATTTGTCCTGATACAGACGATGGATGTCAAAAATATATCAAATATATCAAAATATATCCAATGATATAATATTTATACATATGCGTTGGTATTAAAAGGACGCCTCCAAACTAGGAATTAACCAATATTTCTACCTACAAAAAGGTATTCTGAAACGTTTTAAAAATTTCACTTTTAAGTTTTACATTTATAGTATTTTAAGTCTGCGTCCTAAAGTTGGGACGTTTACCTTTACTGGTATAAACCATTGCCTATCCAATGATATAATATTTATACATATGCGTTGGTATTAAAAGGACGCCTCCAAACTAGGAATTAACCAATATTTCTACCTCCAAAAAGGTATTCTGAAACGTTTTAAAAATTTCACTTTTAAGTTTTACATTTATAGTATTTTAAGTCTGCGTCCTAAAGTTGGGACGTTTACCTTTACTGGTTAACTGCATATATAAAAACAATGTCCATCAAACAGAATAACTGTTTAAAATATTTAAATATTCTTACCTCATACTGACTATCTTCTTGACCAGTTTCAAAACAGCTTTGAATGTCATTCATCCCGTGTTTGATACAGTTGACACACTTTCCTTGGTTCGCCATCCTTTGTTATTTGTTTTAGTTTATATAGGATAAATTTCTTTATAGTTTAACATTAATATATAATTCTATGAAATCCATATATACATATAATAATGATGAAATATAAATTTTACGTTGAACACAAATACACAAAATATATCAACAAAGTCCGTATATACTCTTAGTTTCACAAATAATTATAAAACATTACAAAATTATGTTACTACTTAAACTAAATTACTAAATTTAAGACAAAAATTTAATTTACTTAAATTGGTCACTGTAGTATTATATAATATACCTATTATACACTAAAAACTAATTAGGTGAAAGTTATTATCACAATGTTGAGTGGTGCTATTACTGAAGTAATATGAGTGCAAGTGACTCAGCCATAAGTCTTATAAATGGTCACAAGGAAGCGTTATTTAGGAAGTTCAAATGTTTTAACACGATTAAAAACATTTCATCCCTTTAAAAGTATTCATACGTGTGAAAGTAGATTATTAATAATTACAAAAGCAAAAGTTCTATACTGTCGTAATAAGTATACAAAAAGTTCATATAAAATGGCAAGAATCCTTAACAGAGGTTATCATTTTTACTTTTGTACAGGGACTAAAAAGTTTTAATACAATTTATGGATGGAAGTGTCGTCATCAAACGTATCCATAAGAAGAAAGAGTAAAGTAAATGGTAGCCCAAATCAAAATAGAGCAAACTATTATGAATAATATTTTGCACTTCAGTGATGTCCAAGTAACGAATTCGATCTGTAAAGAAAAAATATTTAATGAATATATATATAAAAGTGCTTCAAAAAAATGTTACCATTTAGTATGGGGGTGCTTCAAAAAATATATTTCAATACTGTGTATTTATTGTTTATAAATTTATCCATGTATTTCAACATGCTCGTCATGAGTATCAACACGAGTTCTGAATCATCGAAATGCCTCGTTAACTGCTTTGAGACACATTTCTCTCGGAAATACTCCTCATATAAGTGGTAAATTTTTTTTGAAGCACCCTCAAAGTTATTTCACGAAAAATGAAACGTGAATAATATTTACGATGAAAATAACCACGAAGGAAAATTAAAACAGGAAATAGTGCTCAAGGCGAACGTTTGTTGACGTTTTAGTCATCAGTTTGTTGAGCATAGCCAGCTGGCTGCAACTGACATTCCAAGTCTTGTTCACTTGACACTGTGACTCCACATACATGAGGTATGTTTCATTAAATAATTATGATAAAGCATAAAGTGCTGGTGTTTATAACAATATCATGGTACTTATACCAGTGTCCAGTAATTTTTGACAATGTGGTATCATAGTGATGTTTAAGTGTTTATAAATGCATCGTCGTGATGTTATAATACCCGGTAAATGCATCGTCGTGATGTTATAGAAACTCATGTTTATGAATGGTGGTCCCTGTGACTACTGGTTATCAGTAAAAAGACAGGAAAGTTAAACTTTGCACTAAACTTTAGACTTGACTTTTTTCCTACAACCATGACTACTGAAGTAACGATGATGTGTATGACTGAGTGAGTTTTTTATGATGACTATGTGGTGATCTTACGATGGTGGTGGTGATATGACTGCATGATTTTGAAATTTTGAAAAACTGACCTCAACCCTTGAAGTACTGTGCGATCCCAAAGAAAATGTGGACACAAGAGGATCAGCTCAGATTTTACTGTCTGCTGTATGTGATTTCTCTTTTTTGAGTTACCTTTCTTTCTGGTGTGAATTCCTGGAAGAAATTAATCTCACACAAAAGTATTTGCAAACAGTTGGAATCAGCCTTGAAAAGTGCACTGTGAAGCTCCAAGCTCTAAAATTGTTTCTTGAAGATCAGCGCAATGAAATTGTGGAGAGGGCCATTCATTATGCAACTACAAAGTGTGAGGAAATGGACATTTCTATGGAGAGAAGAGGGAGAGTAAAGCTCCAAAAAAGGATGTCAGGAGAGATGGCAAAGGATGCTGGTCTCACATTGCCAGAGGAAGTAAAAAGGGCTATGTCTGAATATCTTGATCGCTTTCATCAAGAATTGGAAATTCGTTCTCAGGCAATGAATCAAATTCTGTAAATCTTCGCTGTTATTCAACCAAACACTTTGGTTGTTGCAACAGAAGAAGAACTTCGGAAGTATATTCCAAATTTGACTCAGATTTTCGATGAATTCTCTGATGAAGATATCAGTGTGAAAACTGGACGACTTCGGAGGCATTTGGAAGCTGCCAAAATCAGCGTTGAAGAGGCAAAGAAATGGACAGCATTGCAGTTTCTGGAGTTTATTGTGAAATGGGATTTTTGTGAATCTTTGCCAAGCTTGTCACTGTGTTTGAGATTCTTTTTGACTGTCTGTGTGTCTATTGCTTCATGTGAAAGAAGTTTTTCCAAATTGAAATTGATAAAAAATTTCTTTCGCTCGACCATGAGTCAGACAAGATTGACAAATCTGGCTTTACTTTCAATTGAACATGAATATGCAAAGGTGAATTTTGATGAGGTCACTGATCAATTTGCGGAAATTAAGGCTCGAAAGCAGAGACCGTGAATCCTCTCTATTTACCTTTGAAGAATAGGCTGAGCGTTGAGACTGGATTTCCTGCGTTTTTTGTATAAAATAAAATGCAGTATTACCTGTTCACTGAATTTTTAATGTCCTGCATTTTTCTTATTTTCAATTTGCTTATGACAGTACTGTACTGTTTAAAAATCTACTTGCAAACATAATATATTTTTCTGTGTGTTTAAATTTTAAAATTATTTATGGGGGTGCCAAAGGAAGGATCCGCCCCGGGTGCCAAATACTTTAGGTACACCCCTGCTTACTACCTCTCGATCAGCAGCCCAGCGTCTTAACCACTAAGCCACCCAGGTTGCCTTACCAACCTATTGTTGGGTTTGCCAAATATGAGGAATTTATTAATAATATAAAATATAGTAGAAGTTTGACATAAATGAAAAACATAAGTTAGGTATGATATGAATTACGAGTAGGATTCAGGTAAATTCCTGAAAAGAATACGTAACTGTTTACGCGTAAACACTCGAACAGATATTAACATAATTTTACTGCAACAGGTGACGTTTTTGATTTTACTACAGAGTGGCCACAAAGTCCCTTTACAATGACATTACAGCATATCTGTATGTTGCCCTTGTTTTTCGTGCAAAGGGACTTTGTGGCCACCCCATAATGGGTTTGTGAGAATACATCACGTGATACCACACCATGCATTCATTCAATCATGTATTCGTAAGTATTCTTAGTGTTCAAATAGTACTTAAAACAAGTATAAAGATCATTTAATATTGTCAAATAGGTCACGCAAGTTAATTATTAATTATTAAATAATATAAAAGAGTTCGAAATTTGGAAAACTCATAAAAGAGTGTATTTAAAGTCGTTTGTAAATTCCAGGGTCACGGTACAGAAAGTCCTAAAACATTCTGGCGGGAGACGCAATCACAGATAGGAAGCCACGAACGAAACGAAGAGAGCTTACAAGAAGGTTGAAGGAGAGTCAGTAACAGCCAAACAGAGGGACAGGGAGACGAGAATTGACACGGAGAGAGGGTCGTACTAGTGTTGCTACCCGTCCGGATTTCGTTCGGACAGTCTGGAAATGAGTAGAAATGTTCAGTGTCCAGATCGTACCCTCATCTGGACGCAATTTGTCCGGATCTTGTTTGAGGACAGGCAAGCGCCAATCAACATGTTCGCATTTTGGCGTGACTTAAGTAGTGCAGTGACTAAAACATACAGATATACAATATACATACAGCCAGAGATGGGCACGATCTTGATCTTCAAGATCAGATCGTGATCTTGAAGATCAAGATCGTGATCTGATCTTGATCTTGAAGATCACTTTTATTATGGTGATCTTGATCTTGATCTAAGATCACTTTATTTCTTGTGATCTTGATCTTGAAGATCACTTTAGACTTCAAGATCACTTTTAATTTCAGATTCTTAAATATGTCGCTATGCGAATGTCATTTGTTTTTTGTCCAAGCGACATCTGGTGGCAACTTTGTTCAACACCGACTGTTTATGTTTTCTGTTAGTTGGGTGACTTGCGTCATGCGTGGGCTCATGGAAGGTGTAGTTGCTGTGGAATTTAGGCTCGTAAAAAGTGTAATTTACTGTGCAATTATGTTAAAAGTGTTCTATTAATATATTATTATATATAGGCATAAAATATAGCCTATAGGTCCGTATTCATAATAAATTAATTCTAAACATATTTTATTTACAGATTGAATTTTTTAATAATGAGTGCAATTTTACAACTTCAACAGGCTCCCAAGGGAACCAAATATTCTAGGTTGTCACCAGAACAGTATTCAATATATTTAGATAACAATGTTGCTAATAAGGATCAATCTGTGCTATTGAACGGAAAATATTTTCAAATTGTCGAAAAAACTGGAAACAGTATCAAAGTTATTTGTAGGCAGTGTACAAAGAAAACTACAATTCTGTCTGCTGGCCTCGACTCAACAAGCAATCTTCTGAGGCACCTCAGGGTTAGTACTACTTAGTAACTAAGTAGTAAGTAGCAACATTAACATAATGGTTCAAGTCATATTTTAAGTGACTGGTGCCATACAAGACTAATGCTACATTTACATAGACGTCCATTTGAATATATTGTGCACTTCAGATATTAATAGATTATGGACTAGTAACTACATTAAAAACTGCCGATATCCAACTATAATAAAACGCCAGGTGTATCTGTCTTTCTCTCTGTCTGATCCATGTCTGTAATTTCTCCTATTTAGTTACTGAAGGACGAAATTCGGCTTTCAATTTAACATAGGATAAAAATGCACTGATCATGGTGAAAATAATTTTAGTTAAAGATAACAAAATTTTAGAATCTTGTTAAGTATTAATTTCAACTAGAAGTTTGATACTCTGATAAATATTATACAGGGTGTTCAAGAAGTCTCTCCGCATGATAATAATTTATTTTCTTGTGCAGAAACTACATTCGGATCTTTTGGGTGAATAATTTAGGGTGGTCCAAATCCATAGGGGGAAATTTCAAAATTGTCTTAGATAGTCTCCACAAGTGTGGTCTTTGTCCATTTAGTGTCCACATGGTCTGTGCAAAATTGCATCGTGATTGGTGAATATTTAGAGGTCGCCCCACTCTGAATATATATATTATATAATGTACTTTTTCTTCCGTAGGTCCGATGGCTCAAACTCGATCAATTCCAAAAGTTTGGCTTCTAGGGATGGCAACTGGAACTTTATCCACGTCAAGGCTCCCTACATGCCTTGACGCCCTCCTCTTGGGGCAATACCACCACATCAATCAAAAGCAAACCACCTCCGACAGTCTGAACCAGGCATGCCAGAGGGTGATTGAAGTCTGGACCCGAGCGCGGATCCCAACTCAACGGATCGACTCCTGTGTCCGTAAGCTTTCAAAGCTTTTAGACCGCTACAAAACACTCAAGAAGCACAGGACCAGGCAACGTGCCAGCGATAGAATGAATGAAGACATCTTCAAAGCGGACATCCAGGAACTGTTTGACATCGCAACCAGTGATGCCATGAGCACAATCGTCAACGTTGAGGACCGAAATTTCCTGTCCATGCAGCGCAAGGACGTCAATTCTTGCAGCATGGCTGGCATTGATAAGGAAACGACTACACAAGAGGACAGAAAGCGATCCAGAATGGAGAAGGAAGCCAAGAGGAAGGCAAGGCATGAAGCAACACAGAAAGATTTGGAAGAAGCAGGAGTGTCATCAATTGATCTTTCCTCTTCTTCTTCTTCTTCCCTTTTTTCGCAAGACGACGACGACTATAGACCATCGGTTCCGATTCCTTTTCGTCTGAAGCTCCGGCACCAAAGCGTCCCAAGAACAAGGTTACGAACATTTTCCAATCTCCAGAAGTCATTGGAGCAATGGATCGCACCAATCTTTCTGACCGGAATGCTGTTTTCGTAACTGGAGCTGTATTACAGGCCGCGGGGCATGATCTGTCTGGGATGACGTGCTCTCGGAGCTCTATTCATCGCTACAGAGAAAGTGGGCGAGAACAGGCAGCTCGAGAAGACCTAGAATCATTCTCTCTAGAAGACCCTGTCCTTCTCCATTGGGACGGAAAGCTTCTCCCCGGCATTGAAGGGAAGAAGACGAATGTGCATCGGATAGCAATCCTTATAACATTCAATGGACAGGAGAAGCTGCTTGGTGTCCCAAAGATGAAACAAGGAACTGGAGAAGCACAGGCCCAGGCATGCCTTCAAACTATGAAATTATGGAACGTGGAACAGCATGTGAGAGGTCTCGTCTTCGATACCACTGCGTCAAACACGGGTTTACATCGCGAAGCCTGTGTCAGGATTGAAGAAGCATTGGGTCACGAGCTAGTTTGGATCGGTTGTCGACATCATATACTTGAAGTCGTACTTGCTGATGTCTTTGCCTCAATATTTGGCTCAACAGGAAGTCCTGAAACAGGCCTTTTTAAGCGATTTCAAAAGGAATGGCCATCTCTCTCCCACGAAGCATTTGTCTCAGCATCGGACAGCTTGTTCGAGAACCCTCAACTCCAAGAGATGAGAAAAGAGATGCTCACTTACTTACCTAACGCTCTTCAGGCAAGCCAACCTCGTGACGACTACAAGGAGTTCCTTGAACTATCTTTGCTCTTCCTGGGGGGAAAGACTGGTGGTCAACTCTTTATCCGAGCTCCGGGTCCCATGCACCACGCGAGATGGATGGCGAAGGCGATTTATGCGCTCAAAATCTACCTCTTTCACTATCAATTCAAGCTCACAGCACGCGAAGAACGAAACGTGACTCAGCTGGCTTTATTTGTCAGTCTGATTTACGTCAAGTACTGGCATGAAGCGCCAATGGGGACACAAGCTCCTCTCAATGATCTCAAAATGCTGCATCTTCTGGAAAAATATCCACACGGAGGAGCTGCACAAGCGGCGAAGACAGCTCTAAGACGCCACCTGTGGTACTTGTCGGAGCATCTGATTGGACTGGCCTTCTTCGATAATAGGATCGATCCTGATACCAAAAGGAGAATGGTTCAACACCTCCAACATCCCCAAAAGAATGGCTGCCCCGACGAATCGACATGGCGGAAGCTGGTGTTGAAAATGATGTGGCATCCTTCGTCACGAAAAGGACATTGACCCTCTTTGATGCCTTGAAAGTTGGAGGTAAGGAGGAAGCGCGCCAGTTACTTCAAAAAGATCCACGGGAATGGCCAAATGACAAGAACTACAGGGAACTTAGAGATCGCGCCTTAAAGATGAAAGTCGTCAATGATGCTGCCGAGCGAGGTATTGCTCTCGCACAACGCTACAATGACACTTTGACACGAAACGAGGACCAGAAGCAGTACCTCCTACAACTCGTAGCCGCCCACCGAAAACAGATACCAATACCATCCAAGGCGACTCTGATGCAGAAGAAATAATGAAGATACACCCATTATCATGTCCTATTGTCTTACTGTTTTCTTTCATATTCTTTGAGAACCAAAAAAAAATTTAGTTATTTAGTTGTCCATATATTTTCCCAAATTTTCAAAAAGGGGGCAAGTGGGGCGACCCCTAAATATTAACCGAATAACGTGAAACTTTGCACAAATACTGTCCACACCAAGAGGCATAAAACCAACCTTGTGAAGAGAACTTAGTCGATGCTTTAACTTTTTGGACCACCCTAGACTGAATATGAATCGGAGAAGAAATCTCGCAAGCGTCCAGCTAAAGAAGAAGATGCCAGCGGCAGCAATGCTGGCCCTGCCAAAATTGCCAAGCAGTCAACACTAAGCATGTTCCACATTTCCAAGCAAAAACCAGGACCACCAATATGCAAGGATATCCTTGAAAAGAAGATTCTCTCGCTTGTGGCTAATGGGCTCCTACCATTGAGCCTAGTTGAACTACATGAATTTAAGGATCTTCTTTCATGTTAGTATAACTCAAATATTTTGCTATTTTTTCCATAGCTAATATCTGATTAAAATAATTAATCATATTATTTGTATGAACATTAGACTATCGCTAGCCTAGCTAAATATTTTGATATTTTTTCCATAGCTAATCTATTGTATTTGTTTTAATTTTTAAATATTTTTTTCAGACGTCAACCCGGCTGTTCAGGTGCCATCTAGACGCACCCTGGCTAGATCTCTTGCAACAACAACCAGTACAATGAAGGAAGACATACAAGCAAAACTGGCAGCAGTTGACCATGTGTGTGTTACATGCGACATATGGTCAACTAATCACCGCAGTTTCATGGGAGTCACTGCGCATTGGGTATGCTATTGATTTAGTGTATTATTTTTATATAATTGATAAATTGACCATTGGTGATAGACTGATAGTCTGATAGACTTATAGTATAATCTTTTCAATTATTCGACATGTGTTCCTCATTCATTAATTTGGTGAGTCTTCATTTTGCTGTGATTCACAGTAATTTCACACTAATTCACTGATTCTGTCATCTGTCATTGTGTCTGATTCACAGCAAAATGTGGAAGAGTCCATATTCACAGGCTGTGAATATGGACTCTTCCACATTTTGCTCTTATGGGATGGGTCACTGATGTGGTGGTATGGTAGGCGACTCATCGCTGAATTGCCTCCTTTATATCACATAGTTCTTCTCTTCAATGTTTGGTGGCGCAGTTTAGCTGGTGCGTGTCTAACCAATATTATTAAATTAAGCTTAAAAAAATGTTCATACAAACATTGATTTTATATTCTTACATTACAGATCAATGATGACTTGTCGCGAGGATCAGCTGCACTGGCATGCCGAAGATTTCGTGGAACACATAGCTTTGATAAAATTGCTGGAATATTGGACAGGATCAACTCGGAGCATGGTTTATCTTATAGAAAAGTTGTATCTACAGTCACCGACAATGCATCGAACATGGTGAAATGCTTTAAAGAGTTCGGTGTTCGTGTTCAGAATCGTACTGACGACATTGATGAAGATGATGCAGATGAAGATGATGATGAAAAAGATTCAGATGAAGAGGTTATCATCAGCAACTTTCCTGAACATTCAGGAGAGCATGGAGAGGAGTCAGTGAAACTATCATCCCATATTCGATGTGCCTCCCACACATTGAACTTGGTAGCAACAACTGATGCAGATAAAGGACTGAATTCACCTGGACTAAAGAAGATAAAGCATTCTGCAATGGGAAAATGTTCGGCGCTGTGGAATGCTGCTGGTAAACCCAAGTCAGCAGAAAAAATACAGGAAATAACTGGCGTCCAATTTAGGTACCCATGCGTCACCCGATGGAACTCAATGTACGACTCATTAAGCCAAATATAAACATAAGAACGACGTGAATGTAGCTCTTGAAGAACTGAATCTACCCATCCTCAAAGACAATGAATTGGAATTTATTTCAGAATATTTGTCTGTTCTAAAACCAATTGCAGCAGCCCTCAACAAATTACAGGCAGAGAAAGAATGCTACTACGGTTGTCTTCTTCCAACAGTCCTAGTGACTCAAGATGCCCTCGCAAGATTGGAGCCTATCCAACCAAACGACCTGCGCTTGAGACACTGCATGCCATTACTGGCAGCAGTCGTCTCTGGCTTCAATGCCAGATTTGGTCATTTTTTGTCGTTGAGCCCCGAGGTAACTGATGCCGTTTTGGCCTCAGTATCTCATCCGTATTTCAAACTTAGATGGATATCATTGTTGCAAGGGCCTAATTTCGGCGATCATGAAGCAATCAAGTCTCAAGTAAAAGACAAGCTGCAAATGGCTGTAAGAAATTGTAATTCTGACAGCAGTGGTAATAGTTCGGTGAACTCAGACTCATCATCTGAAGACGATTTCTTCAGAACTATGGACGGCTCATTCTCTGCTCCTAACAACAAGGAAGACTTGGAAGTCCTCAATTATTTGCAGGACACCAGTAAGGCACTCGACTCTTTAGATAGGTATCCTGCTATAAAGAAGATCTTCAAGAGGTATAACACCACGCTACCTTCCTCTGCACCAGTGGAACGGTTGTTTTCGTTTGCTGGCATGGTTCATAGCCCCAAACGAAGTCGTCTCTCGGATGGTAACTTTGAACAATTGGTTTTGCTGAAAGCAAATGTTTACAGCGGTTGAACATTAAATTAACACTCTTAACTTGCGGTTTTTACCCTTATATTGTCAGTAATTGCGTACTGCAGTAAAACTGTAAAATTAAATTCTATGTAAAAAATGTTTACTTATATATGCTGACCATTCATTGATATGGGTTATGGACCTGGTGAAATGAGAATTGAGAAAAATAGAACTAAAAACTATATGTAGGTCATTTAATAGTTTTTTCTTTGCTGATAAGTTATGATAATACTAAGTTTTAAGTTTACCACCTGAAAAACTGAAAGGAGAATCGTCAATCCCCGTGGTTTAGATCAGGTGACATGGGTAGGATGCGATGCTTGTATTGCCTCAGCCCTCAGGGGAGTATTAGGAGTGATACTTTTCAGGAGTGATTAACAAAATAATTTGTTTTTGTTTACTCTACAAGAGTACAACTTTTTTCAATTCATATAAAAGTGATCTTAAAAAGTGATCTTGAAAAGTGATCTTCAAGATCACGATCTTGATCTGGATCTTCAAGATCACATTTTTCTGGTGATCTGATCTTGATCTTCAAGATCACATTTTTCTGGTGATCTGATCTTGATCTTCAAGATCACCAAAGTTGGTGATCTTGCCCATCTCTGCATACAGCGCGTTCGGAGCGCAGATCCTCTGGAAATTTTTCCGTGTGACGTCATACGTTTGTTGGAAAAAATTCGTTCGGAGCGCAAAGGCTCCGGAAAATTTTGCGGATCCTACGGATAATTTTTCCAGCGCGAACTGCAGGATCCAGCGTGACGTCACTTACCAGCTAACGACCTTGAACATGTGTATCAAAAGCAAAAGGTCCAGTTGACATTTCTTGCACGTATGTTTTTATTTTGGCGAATAAAATCTAGTACATATGGTTAATTTGTAAGTACGCTTTTTGTTTGTAATTGGTGGTGGACTTAGCACTTTTTGGAACACATTCAAAGGCATATTGTCCAAAAGACTTCTGGATTACACCGAAACACAAAAAAAAACCAGCCGCACAAAACCAGTATTATTTATTTTAATATCTCTACCAGTTCAATCAATTATATCAAATTATATCAAACCAAAATGTCATCCTGACGATGAGCCACACACTACTATTAAGCCCATGTCATGCCATGCAGATGTTGGACTGAGTATGCATAGTGTTCACCACACATCCTCATTTATCTATCACTGTAGATGTAGGTACATATAATTATACTAACAGTGAAGTTTATAGAGGGCGTTGTTGGTGGATTTGTGGATTTAGATTTTAGACCCTTTTGGAAACAGTGAATTGGACTTTGCACCTCTTGGAAACAAAGCCATATTATGTCCGTTATGAAAGGGATATAATACTTTTGAAACTAATCGATAACACACGTTGATGCATATGGGCATGAACTGTTTTTTAGTGATACAAACTCAGCTTTGACCAAAAATGGACTTAACGCCTTTTGAAAATCAGCTCTTCATATAGGCCCTACAGATGAAATGATATTAAAATATTAAATACGGTGTCTCCCTGAAACTTTATTTATACAATATACCAAATTTTATTATTATATATATATATATATATTAGGGTTGCACCGATTAATCGGTTGACAATCGGTAATCGGCCATATCGGCCATTTGCCGATTAATCGGCATCGGCTTTTTTTTGCCGATTAATCGGTTTTCATACTCGGTCATCTTTGTTTATTACATTACAGAAATTGCATCCCCGGTTTAAGAATTTCAGTTATCCTAGACATGGAATGAACTTAAATAATATTTTGCTTGTTTTTTATTAAATATTTTCTACCAATTTGCATTGTTTGAAGAATAATAGGCAGAGTATTATTGAATTAATTTACTCCATTATCACTCCATTTATTAAAACAAAAAAATTATTGTACCTTACTGAACAAAAGAATCCATTTAAGCTTTCCTGTTGCAAAACAAAAGTGGCCTTAACCTACTCTCTAACGATAAACAAAATTTGAGATGGAAACATTGCATTGGGTGCATTTGCAAATAATTTTGTTATTTTTATCTACTTTAAAGTATTTCCATGCAATGCTTGGAGCCATAAGGGCTTTATGTTATTTAAATTTGTAACAAAAATATAAAATTTCTTGGCAACTTTCATTAAAATGCTTAATTTAATCTGTAAAGAAATTAAAGAATTAGAATATGTAAATAGTTCTAAAAATATTAGATTAATATTAGATAAAAAAATATTAGATATTAGGCCTACGTTTTATATTGTGTGCTCCTATTTACCAGTATATATAATCGGCCGATTATTTTAGGCCGATTAATCGGTAATCGGTAATCGGCTAATTTGCTTATCGGTGCAACCCTAATATATATATATATATGCGAGGCGTCGTAAGTACAAGGGGCGAACTCGCCACTTTGGCGATTTAGCGATTGTTCCACGAATGAATAATTCATCTCTCCCTCTATCCACAGACAACTTGGTATAGCCAAATACCCACCCCGTGCGCTCAAAATGTAGTTATTTCCAATGCGTGTATTTGCGCTATGTGCCCTTCGTACACAATAGTTACAAAGTTTAAACGCGTCTATCTCAAAACTGGTTTCGCGAGTTTGCCCCTCGTACTCGCGACGCTTCATATATATATATATATATATATATATATATATTTCTATCCCGAAATGAAGCCTCATTTATGTATAATTAGAGAGGCGTTTCTAACTCACTTTATATTGATATTTCGATGGATGAATACCACTGATTAAATTTCACATTTTGTCGAAATGTTGCCATGTTGACGTCGGGATTTTGTCTCTATTATAAAGTTCAAGATTTTATTTACTCACTCGGGTAACCGCGTGATTAAGATGCTGAACCGCTAAGCTGGAGGTCCTGAAATCAAAGTCCCGGCTCAAACCTTGTGATTTTAAATTTCCTTGGCAGGTCGCGTGGTTCGGATTACACGCTAAGCTGTAGGTCCAAGGTGGGCCGACAAGCCCAGAATAAACAATTTAGATAGAAGCGCAAACTAGCGTATTGTTTTCGAGATTTATCCGATATAGTCTACACGCGCGCGCGCGTATTAATATTATTAATTATTATTTATGTATTACTATTAATTAATATTAAAACCATCAAAAATAAAGTTGTACGCACAACCCCGCCTAGATCCAGCAAAGGAATAGCATACGCCATACTAAATACAAATTGCAACAATTACATCGATAGGAAAAGAAACAAACGTAAATCTATCGCGGACACATCCAATGTAACCTTTTCCGACGGAAAGAATGCAATTTATTTACATAGTGGGCAAAACGTCTGGGCACACCCTCAAAATAAGAGTGTACATACGGTACATGAAAGAATTTATTGCATATTCACATTTATAACATTTAATTTCATTTTTAACAACCAAAAATTGCTAGAATGTGAAAAATTAGATATGTAAATATTTTGAGACTTCGAAAATGCAGTCATAGTGAATGTACCGGAATCTATAGCCAGAGGCATCCCTTCTCCCACCCAACACGGAAATAGGTCGTGACCGAGATGGATAAAATAAAAAGTATATATGCAAAGAGCGAGTCGTTCTTTTGTTGTAGGAGTCTTTTAGAGGTAAGAATTGCCACCTCTCAGTGGGAAAAATGTGGACTCGCATACCTTATGAATCAACTTTACACAAAACTTACTGAATTTCAATTTCTAAATGGCATGAAAATTTGCAATACACTGTAATCTAATTTTTCAGTTCTATAAATAACCTAATCATTAATCCAAAGCATTACTTACAATGCCCATAACTGCATGTTATAGTATATTATATCAATGTCTACAATTTTCTGCCTTTGTATATACGGTTATAAACTTAATTCAAATAAATAATTTTACCTTCTGATTAAGAGAGAATATCTGAACCGCGGTTCCCTTAACCGTATCAGCGAAGTTAAGTGACATTGGGTCTGACAAGTAGTTCGATGGGAGACTGTCCTCCGCGTTCAGATTACGTATCAACCCGTGATTGGGATCCCACGGAAAGCTGTAGGTCCCCTTCGTCATATGACCTTGGATGTTGCGAAGGAGGTTAAACAACCCCATCATTACAATTTTCCCTGGATGTAAACTATTCTCAAATGTCAGCAATAAGATACAGAATAAGTTATACTTAAAGAAAATGTCGGAACTGCGTTCAGTCTCATATACAGGGTGTCCACAATGTCTTGTCACCCGAGTAAAATACTAACTTATTTTCGTTTTCCTTTCAGACCCATTTGAAATGTGTGATAACAGCAACTCTACGATTGAACAACCCATATTGGCTAGTACCTGGGTCCATGAGCGACCAAGTAATGGCAAAACCATTGAAAATATTCATGCAACTCCTCCAAAAGGGACTAGCGTCATGTTAGAATGACTTATGGATATTCATTCATGTTAGAATGACTTATGGACAAAAAAGTCTTGTAAGCTGTTTGCATCTCTAACGTATTCGTTATTTAATATATTAATATGATTTAAAAATACAGTTAAAAAAATACGTTTCGTTTGTATGAATCTACATGTTAATGTGGATGGGAGCGCTACTCCATAAATCTGAGTTGCAGCCACAGTACAGGGATTTCTATGCACTAATAGCACGCCCATTTTGTGTCTTTACACTGGAAGAATCTAGTTTCGTTTAGGGTTCCACCAAAAACTTATTCCCTGATCGTGACTGATGAAAAGGACAGCAAGGCCAGCCGCACACAGGATCGTCTTGCGACTCACGACCGCGAGTCGTCACGATCCAAGTCGTGAGTCGCAAGACGATCTTGTGTGCGGCCGGCCTAAGTGAAGTGTGCTCAATGGACGAAATAGTTACATGGAATTTTAATTTCAGGTGAACATGAAAGGACGGATTACTAAAATCACTCATCAGTCGTCATGTCCCTGAGATTAGCTCAGCCAAACACTGAATATTCACTTAACCCTTCAGCGCTTATCGTTACCTTTCTGAGTCTGAATAAAATCGTCTGACATTGGCTAGAATAAAATCAGTAAAACGACATTAGGCACTACTTGTGTGTGACGTGTTTTAACATTTTGACTTTCTAGTGTCACAGCTTTTTTTTTCTGGCTAACGCCAGACGATTATTCAGACTCCAAAAAGTGACACTGGGCGTTGAAGGGCTAAAAATAAAATTAATTTAAATACATATTATACACTAGCCTTTTTGGAAGGTTTTCTAGAGCCTTCATTTGAGTGTATGCTCTTGAATGCAATCAGGGCCGCAATTGCAGTCAATAACTTGTTCTAAATCAATAGAAGAATCACCCTAAAATAAAGAAAAACGTAGATGTATAAAAGCAAATTTATATATATATATATATATATATATATATATATATATATATATATAATATGACGAAGTAGTGTTGGATTTAAGGTGTAAAAAGGTTTTCCTTCTTCTGATTGGTCAGCCTATGAAAAAAAAGAAACAAGGTCCCTGACAAGAGAATTCATAATCTCTAACTCAACATGATCTAAATACATAGGAGACTTCTATAAAAATTACAAACATTTTCAGACATCATTCTGTTCCTATTTCGTAATGATATTTATACAGTGCTATTGTACCGGGTGTACATAAAGTCAGGATCTATTTTTGTGAAGCACTTGGAAATTATATGGAATTCAATCATAAAATGATAAAGTGGTAACATTTATTAAATAATTAAGAGTAGGATTCGACGTGACGCCCATCAGTATCCCTGCACAGCTCAAATCGTTCCGCAGCATTTCTAAACACATTCTGGAGCATTTGCGGGGTTATGTTATCTGCAGCAGTTTGTATACGTGTACGTAAGTTTTCAAGACTCATAATCTTCGTCTAATAGACGTGCGATTTGATAAAGCCCCATGCAAAGAAATCTAAAGGGGTTAAATCTGGTGATCTCGCTGGCCAAGGTCTGTTGCTTCCGCGTCCGATCCAGCGATTTGGAAAACGTCCATTTAGATAATCCTGAACAATTTTGGCATAGTGACAAGGAGCACCATCATGTTGATAGACGACGGGGATAGGATTGTTAGTACCGTCGTCTATCAACATGATGGTGCTCCTTGTCACTATGCCAAAATTGTTCAGGATTATCTAAATGGACGTTTTCAAATCGCTGGATCGGACGCGGAAGCAACAGACCTTGGCCAGCGAGATCACCAGATTTAACCCCTTTAGATTTCATTGCATGGGGCTTTATCAAATCGCACGTCTATCAGACGAAGATTACGAGTCTTGAAAACTTACGTACACGTATACGAACTGCTGCAGATAACATAACCCCGCAAATGCTCCAGAATGTGTTTAGAAATGCTGCGGAACGATTTGAGCTGTGCAGGGATACTGATGGGCGTCACGTCGAATCCTACTCTTAATTATTTAATAAATGTTACCACTTTATCATTTTATGATTGAATTCCATATAATTTCCAAGTGCTTCACAAAAATAGATCCTGACTTTATGTACACCCTGTATAATATTCTAAAAATTAAAATTGGTACTTTCCTGTTATCCCGGACCCCATACTTTTTGCCAGTTGCCAGACTTCAATTTTGACAGAATATTTTCGTTAAAACTAACGGAAATATCACGACTTAACCTAACCTTACCAATTAATTAGGTTAATTGAATGCCCGATTAAGTAAACTGCATGCCCTTGATAATTGGTTAGGTTAAGTCGTGATATTTTCGTTAGTTTTAACGAAAATATTCTGTGCCAAGATTGAAGTCTGGCAACTGGAAAAAAGTCTGGGGTCCGGGATAACGAAAGTACCTTAAAATAGGGGGGGGGGGGTATTTTGAATTCTTTGGAATTCCTAAGTGAGGACCTCCTCAAAATATGGACCACCAACAGTGAAACTCGAGTCAAAAACGATTTTTGATTTTTGACCCCTCTGACCCCCATGTACATACCACCTGAAAGTATACATATGTGTATTATTGTATTTTTTTGCTATATAATCCATATTTATTGCCAGATTTGCTTTGTAATATGTCCTTTATAGGGTTTACGGGGTCGGAGAACACGAATCTGTACTCAGAATCTTGAAAATCTAATATGGCGGCCAAAAATCTCCATTTTTCATCAAATTGTCATGGATGACAGCATCCCTAATGTTATGATATATAATAAAGAATGTATTAACGCACACATACAACACAGACACGATCACCTTTCGTACCACACTGTCCAGTTGTCAGCCTGATTAGCATCAGCACATAAGTGACACCTAGTGGACCAACATCCAAACACCACATCTAATGCTGGTTTCAGGGACCGAAAATATTATTATGCTTCACTGTGCTTTCATTACATTGTTGTATGTGCCTTTATTTATTCCCTAAGACTCCCATTTCATGCCGCAAGGTTTTCCAGTCTGATGCAACTTGTTTTTTTCTATTTTCAGACTTCACACCTGAGTGAACAATGAGCTACGCTCGGACGCCAAGTACACTCGTCCGCCCAGAAGACCTTGGGTTCAACAACCTACATAGAAACTGCTGACTTTTCAAATGGCTTGCTTCCAACGAAAAAGGACATTTTGGAAAACATGTACTTACTTCGACCGGATAGAGCCGGTAAAACTGAGAGGTCAAAGGAAGTTGCAGCCGGAATTCTTGCGGACGTCCTTCAAGAACACTGGATTTTTTGTAATATATATACAGTGACCACTAAACGCATCAAACTGAAAATTTTGGAACTGTATGAAAGATTCATCAAATTAGTTCAGACCAGAAAAAACCGCCGAAACGACAACTATTATAAAAAAGTCGAAGATTTCAACGAAAAAGCGAAAGAACTTTTTGATATCTTCTGCGCGGACGATGAAGTAAGGAAACGCTTAGAAAATTTTTATGGTGTGAAAATGACTCGAGAAGAATGGGACTTTCTGGAAGACCAAAGACATGATAGAAAAATGTTTTGCGAGAGTTTTGTCGACAGAAAATGGAATAAGACCATGGAACGCAGGAAGAGAGATCTGCAGAGTTTGGAGCGAATGAGAGAGGAAGCAGAGATGGAAAGAGCGAGGAATAAAGAAATGGCTTCAGCTGAAGGCTTCAGTGAACTATCTGAGGATGATCCGAATCATAGTGACTTCCAAATTAGCACATCAGAATCAGATGAGCCTTCCACGTCTACGGGTCGGAAGCGTCGTAAACTGTCCCCTAGACAAAAAAAAATTGAAAAGGATGAGTTGCCGCCAAAGTACCAGCACATAAGAGAAAGTGTCAGAAAAGTAAGGCCCGAGGTTTACGAAGCAATGGACCAGCTCAAAAGTTCTCATCACATGTCAGATAGTCAAGCTGCGGGAGCCGTAGTGATTGTTGGCAATAAACTATTTGGTCGGAAATGGAAATTTCATGACGAATCGCCAGACTTAGTAGACCTAGACACTCTACCACAGTCTAGCAATATTCGACAAGCCGGAAAGAGCATTGAAGCGCTAGCATTGCATGAAATTGCGAAAGAGATCATGCAATCAGATCAACAGTCGGTAGTTACCTATTCTGTTGATGGTTCGAAAAAAACAGGGAGCTGGTTCTTTCTCGGTGCAGGAAATGACGGTAAATGGAAAATACAGATCTCTCCCGACATTTCCGATTGCTACGGAAAGTAGAGAGAACTTTGCCATGTTGAACATACTGGAAGCAGCGAGCGGAGTTAGTTCGAAGGAACTGTTTGAAAAGATAGACTTTGTGATCACTGATCAGACATCCCATAATCTCTCTGTCGAACAAATGGTGGCCAAGAAGCTAGAATCAGAACATGCCCTGGATCATTTGTTTTGCAATGTCCACCCAACTCTCATGTTCAATCGAGTGATCACTAAACAATGGACCGAAATAGAAAATGCCATTGGGCGAGATAAAATATATTCCAGCTTTCTCGTCAATGCCACAACTTCATCCTCGAGTGTGACCGAACAAGCGCTGGACTTTATAACCAGATTGATAAATCATAACTTTGACCACAAACCGTGGAACAAAGCCAACGATTTCGACGCTCATATCGCGCCGAAGCGAAACAAATCTGTCAGTTTAAAAGATGAACGTTTCAACAGATTGACGTTGACATGTGCCATAACCTTATATCACATTGACGATGTGGGAACATTTCTCGGAAAATTTGAGCATGTGACGAACCAATTGGCCTGCATCGTACGATGCTTCCTGGATCTGGACTGGACTTCTTGAGAGTTGTGTACACGGCTGGAGCTCTCATTGGACTTCATTTAGTGGAGCCGTTCCTTTCACTGACGATATCGACCAGTACAAATTATTCAAAGCTAATTCCAGCATTCCAACAGTTATACCAAGACTTCGTTTCTACTGATCCGGCTAAACTGCTGGAAGTGGATACGCCGGCATTTGAGTTTTTGTGTGTTGAAAGATTCCAACAAACACGATATGACGATGATATTTGCAATGCTATCAAAACTACAGCTCTCCAAATGAGTACTGAAGTCACAAAGGTTTTGGATATGATATTGCAAAGCTTGTTGAAGGATTTCAGAAACAAAAGGGAGATATCTTTGGATTCAGAGAATTTGACGAATCAGCGGAACATGCTCTCTCCAAAATGGACTGTGAAAAGCTGGACAAGGCGCCAATTCACAACCTGGACTCTGAGCGCAGTGTAGGGTTCATCAACTATGAACTCGGCAGAAGAGGCGCCAAGCAACTCGCGTGCGCGTCGCGCGTCGGCAGCGCAAGTCAAAGCTAAATCTCTTGCGTTGATTCAAACACAACCAACAGGGTCTTTCAAAGACTATAGGAAAATTGGAACTGCAAAAATTCCGGAAATAATGAGAGAGTGGAGCGTACGACAAGAGCAATTACAGAAGCAAGGATTACAGACTAAAGAGACTGCGAATGTCGCTGTAGACCGCAGGAGAAATAGAGACCTGGAAGAATTAAAAAGACTAGGAGGGCATTCACGGCTAGTGAGCAAGTGGATAATTATCTCGAAGAATCAAATGTGGACGATTCGCAGAAGCTGAACCGTCTTTATCTCGAAGTCAGATATGCACGAGATACCGCTCTTTCTGTGCCAAAGACTAGTGATATATTTTGTCTAATGAAGGACTACAGAAAATTGCCCCTCTCAACGTATGCCACTAATTTGAAGCTTTATCTCAGCAATGTCAGCCGTAAAGCTCAGGTCACAATCAGTGAATTTAACCATGCAGTAGACACATTACTGAAATGAACAATATGCGTGTATGGTAATATACTATGATCTTTATACAAATATAGAATGCGTGAAAATCATCTTGAAATCGGTCTTTATGCACTGAGCACTCTCCTTATTGTCCTTGGTGGTCTCAGATGGGTTGAAAGTTCATGATTTAACTGTATTAGTTCTCACAAATACCTTGTCAACTGCATAATTCTGTTCAGTGTTGTCGCAAACCCCCAATTAAATATAGTATAATGGAGGTTTGTGGTATTTCCATCCACATTTCACTTTCAAATGCCCAAAAATTTGTGATTTTGACCGCCATCTTGGATTTCCGCCATAATGATTTTTCAAAGTTTTTTTACAAATGCGTATTCGTGTTCTGCGACCCTGAAAACCCTATAAAGGACATATTACAAAGCACATCTGGCAATAAATATCAGCGGGAGTGTATAGGGGGGGGGGTAAGAGGTTTCGGAAAAAAAAATTAAATATAAAATCGTGCTTAGAAATGGTGTCTCCAAATTTTACGCTTGTCCCGAGCAAAATTTAGGATTAACAACCCCCCCTACTTAAAATTAAACGAAAACAAAAACTAGTTTCGGGGGAAGAAAGGGGTGGAGAATTTTGGTGTATCTCCAAAGCTTTAATGCATTACGTTTAAGTATATCTCCTTGAGATGGTCATTTCATAAAATAACATTATCATTATCAATATATGAAAGTCTACATTATCTGCATTTAGATATACATTCCTCGGACGTTTATTTCTTAAAGATAAAAAATCCTCAGTTCTTAACCCAACTATAGACTATCCCAAGGCAGTCTGAGAAATGGTGGAGGGGGTACGGTGACGAGCTCGCTGCGCATAATATATTTGACTTGACTCAGTTCTTCTTTTAAAGGGCTTAGTTTTCTCGTATTAGCGGCGTTATCGCCCGTTTCAGTGCCCTAAGTTGGACGAAGGACGTAAAACGAAACCAACCAACCAACCAACCAACTCCAAAGTTCTTGCATAATAATTCGGTTGGACTTTATCATTTCGATTTATTATAAAGCACACGAACATATGAAGAAATTTACAAGTCCAAATTGTTTTTGCATCAACTTAACCCTCTAACGCCGACTGGGTCGAATATGTAGTGTTTCAAATACATGCATTTAGGCTTAACCATACAAAACGTTCGGCGTTAAAGGGTTAAGAATAAATTTATCCTAAAATATTAAGGGTAACTTTGGTACCTTTCCGTTATATCCCCTGCAAATAAGTTTTTACTCTATAAATACAATGCTTATTAATATATTTTTAGAAATTTATTATCGACATTTACTATATTAATAAAATGTTTATTTGGCACTTACGTATTATCGGGACTACCAAACTGTTTATTATGTATTTTTGCTCTCGTCATTTTCGTTTAAACTAACGAAAATATCACAACTTAATTAACCTAACCAATCATCAAAGGCGTACACTTGACCTAACCGGGCATTCAGTTGACCAAACCGGGCATTCAATTGACCTAACCGGGCAGTCAATTAACCTAACCGGGCATTCAATTAACCTAACATGTTAATTAAATTGGTTATTTCAACTGTTAGGGTTGCCAACTCCATGAAGTTTGAATAAAGGACAAGAGCATCAATTCCAATATACTGTCTACAGGGTCAGGGAAAGACGTAAAATTTTATTTGTAATTTATTACAATTTATACTGCATGTTTTTTTATTGCATATTTTTTTATTGCATATTTTTTTAAAGGAAATATTTTTATTGATATACAGATATTGACCCATTGAGTGTGCATTGACAAAATTTATGGTCACTTGATATTTATTTATTTTTAAATTTATACTTTTCTTGAATTTTTGCAGACTTCAGTAAAAGAGTCATTTTTTATTTTTTCCGCAAAACCCAAACAATTATCCTTTAAATTGAAATAAACAAAAAGCTCACTTTTTACTAGTTCAACCGAACATCGGTTTCTATCATCACGCGATTGAGCGTTCATCACACTGAAAATTCTTTCGCAATATGCAGATGTTCCAGAAATAGATAAAACTTATAAAATGTTACTCGACTTAAGACTTTATAATTATTTCCTTTTAAACAAAAGTTTTGTTACAAAACTGTTGTTTGGAACAAGATTGTTATCAGAAAAGGACAAATGGCGTCCTTTCCGAACTCAAGAAAGGACAAGGACAAAAATCTACAAAAAAGGACGGTTGGCAACCCTATCAACTGTACACACTTGATAATTGGTTAGGTTAAGTTGTGATATTTTCGTTAGTTTAAACGAAAATGACTAGAGCAAAAATACATCATAAACAGTTTGGTAGTCCCGATAATACATAAGTACCGTTTATTTATATATTTTTAGACATTTATTGACGCCCTTGACGATTGGTTAGGTTCAGTCGTGATATTTTCGTTAAAACTAACGAAAATATTCCAACTTAACCTAACCAATCGTCTATCTATCTATCTATATATATATCTATATAACCTTTGGTTAGCTTCCGCCCGAATTGTTCATTCTGACGAAGGTCAAGCTTTTCACTCCACCTTAGACCTACAGTTTAACGTGCAAACCGAACCACGCCCCATCAGCAGCCCAGCGTCTTAACCACTAGGCCACCTAGGGTACCCATTTATCTACCAACCACTTTCTTTATTGTGTGGAAGGATGAACAGCTGGGTTTTGCTGCGCGCCGGCTGCCGTCGGGTCTCGAACCCGGGGCCGATGGATTCGTAGTCAGCGACGCTAACCACTACACCACCGAGGCGCTCATATTTCACAAGTAATAATCTAAAGGATCGAATTGTTAGAGTTCATATTCTGCATGATTTCCTTCTTTCTGATCATAGATCGTTAGAACTATTAATTAATTTTACCAACGGATGCGCAATACGACATAACAAGAACTCAATAGGTAAGAATAATCGCGTCGATTGGTCTAATGTTAATATGCAACAGAGAATAGAATACAAAGACAGAACAGGTCACCTCTTTAATAATTTAGAAATTTTGCACCTTGCCTGTAATAATCTTTGCTCAAATGATTCTCACTGTAAACTCATAGATAGGTATTATAGTAAGATAGTATCCCTGTGAAGAGAAGCAGGAAGCCCCCTGATTAAATCTTACAACTATCATACTAAGATTATTCCTGGATGGAATGATTTTATTGCCCTCCTGAAAAGGGAATCGAAAGACGCTTACGATTTGTGGTGCTTTCATGGTAGACCCAGATTAGGACCAGTATACATGAATATGTGTAGAAGTATGAGTCAGTATAAGGCGGCCATAAGGCGATGTAAACAGGAAGAAGAGTCTATTTGAGCATCAAAAGCCTGTGAAGCTCGCATAAATAACGATAATAACAAATTTTGGAAATTTGTTAAGAATGAAACGGGTGTCAAAAGTGTCCTCCCTCCGACAATCGATGGGGTGTCGGGGGAGGATGAAATTGTAAAGCTGTGGAAAAACCACTACTCTAACATTCTTAACAGTGTGAGTAGGGATAATCTTAAGATAGATTGCAGCGAAACGCCTGTGGGAGGGACAAGGGAAAATACTGTGATGTCAGTTTCTGAAGTAAAGATGTTAATTAAAGAGTTAAAGACTGGTTTTGCGTCAGCGGTAGATGATCTATCGAATGAGCACTTAAAATATGCCAATGACGTAGTATGTCTGCATTTATCATTGCTCTTATCAGCCATGCTGGCTCATAGCCAGGGGTGTGCTGGGACCGGTTCGGTCCGGTTCGCCCGAACCGGTTGTTAAAGTTTGATCACCGAACCGTTTGTTTGTTTTTAACAAATATTTAACAGTCAGTAGAAATTTATCTTGAAATTTGTAATTTGTCAGTCAGTCTTGATGAATTTTACGAATGTTCATGACGCCCAAGATTTGTCTCGCTCACAATTGTGTTTTTGTGAATTATAGCTTTAGTTTACAATGTCACATTTCATGTTCCATTCATTGCGTGCCATTAGAATGATTTTATTTCATTATGAAATTTTTAGAAAGTATTTATGAAAAGATCGATCGAACAACTGCGAAATAAGCAAAGCTGGCTTGCTGGCTGGAACTGAAACACTTGGTTGAGTCAGCCGGACTAGGACATGTAAACATTAGATCAGAGACTTTACCAGCGTGTGTAATTATGGACGTATGTGTATGTACGATTATTTGCATGTATGTATTTTAGCACACACATCATAATAGCAGCTCGGAAGCAGAACGAGGCTTTAGTATTATGAACGATATTGCGAAAGGGGAAAGAAGCAAACTTTCTGTTAATCGTATTTCCAGTCTGATGACAATAAAAATACTAGGAAAGACTGTAGCAGACTGGGATGCTGTGCCATATGTCAAGACTTGGCTAAGAAGTCATCGTCAAGCTGATGATACTAGAGTTCGTGAGAAAACTGATACTCATCCATCGCAGAACGAACTGGCTAGATAGAAACTTTTTGAATGAGACAGCATGATTGGGAAGGTAAATTTATATCTAAATTTTTTTTCATTTTTTTCAGGATTTTATAGAAAAATATAGGTAGTATCACAAGCAGTGGTCGTTTCAATATTTATTTATTTTTTTAATGAAAAATTAGTTTATTTTTAGATAATTATGTCATTAGTGAGTATAAAGAATATGTGAAATAATGTCTGCCAAAATGTTACAAAATGATGTTTGGAAAAGCTAAAATGTGTTGGCTTGCGGGGCTCTGCCCCGGACCCCGCTGGGGAAGCTACCGCTCACCCCAGACCCCCTAGCTTAATTACTCGCGCCATTGGCGTTCGCCGATTTACACCCCTATCTGTATCAGAACCGGCTGTTGAGAAATTGGCAGCACACCCCTGCAGTCATAGCTATATCCCTGCAGAGTTCATGTGGGTATATATTTTGCCTCTGGTCAAAAATAAGTATGGAGACATTCTGTCCAGCAATAATTACAGGCCTGTTGCTGTCGCTTCATGCTTCTCGAAACTACTAGAAAAACTCTTGTTACTACGATTAAATGATAACCTATGGACATCTCCTAATCAGTTTGGTTTTAAAACGTCCCACTCAACTGCCCTGTGTATCTATGTACTTAAAGAAACAATTTCTAAATATATTGACAATAATTCAACTATTTATAGCTGTTTCCTAGATATAAGTAAGGCATATGATAGAGTGAACCATAATATTTTATTTAAAAACTAGAAGTCAGGAAGGTTCCCATGTACATATTAAATGTATTGAAATTTTAGTATATTCCCACCAATCTTTTACCGTTAGGTGGGGCAATGTACTATCCGAATGTTTTGGCTCCTCTTGTGGAGTGAGACAAGGCTTCTTGCTCTCCCCTGTGCTGTTTAATGTGTATATTGACGGATTAATTGCTTCACTTAATGAGGCAACAGTGGAATGTTGTATAGATAACACAAGGATAAATAGCTTAGTTTATGCCGATGATATGGTGTTAATAAGTTCCTCTGTTAAAGGTCTGGATCGGCTACTAAAAGTCTGCGAAGTGTATTCGCAGAAACATGATATTCTTTTAAATGCTACAAAAACTAAGGTTATGCAATTTCATCCTAAAAGCTATAATCAGCCAGCTGATATTAGGTTTAAAATGAAAGGTGAAGTAATTGAGGAAGTACAAGAGTTTAAGTATTTGGGTCAAACTATGACCAGCTCATTGAGTGATGACTCGGATATAAGTAAACAATCTCGAAGACTTTGTGCTAAAGCGAATATAACTATAAGGAACTTTCGGTTCTGTAGAAGTGAAGCTGAAGACACTCTCTTTCATACTTTCTGCAGTAATATATACGGACGGCAACTCTGGGTGAATTATAAAAAAGGTTCTGGCAGAACCCTAAATTTGCTGTACAACAGGTCTTTTAGACTGTTACATAAATTACCTCCGAGATGTTCAGCTTCGCAAATGTTTGCTACCCGCAATGTCCCGAGCTTCCCGGAGGTAACAAGACGTGCTCAATACAGTCTGATGGAAAGAATTAAAAAAATCAACCAACCCGATTATCCAAGCTATCCATGAGTCTTGCCGTTTATCCTCTAAGTTATGGAATTCTTGGTACAAAAACGTCTGTCTGTAGCTCCACTTCACTCCGACATTACTGTATTATTTCTAATCAACTGTATATATTTCTATCCTTAGTATGTGAACTGTCATTGTATTAATAATATTTGTCATATGTCTGCCAATAAACCTTTTCATTTTCATTTCGTATATATATATACAAAACAACGAAAATATCACGACTAAACCTAACCAATCGTTAAGGGCGATTGACATTGGGAGTTTATTAAAATTGCGGGAGTCTAACGGAAAAGTACTGTAACTTTTATTTTTGTACATTAATTTCTACATTGATTCACAATATAAAGTATACTGATAAGGCCATAAAAAAACCACGCGCTGCCATCGCATTCTCATCCAGCGAAACTTTACCTATAATCGAAAATCATTAAAAGTGAAAGTTACTTCTTTTGCTGGATAAAAATGCATTTAGTCCCTTATTTGTTTATATGATTTTACATAAATTCCTATCTATTACCTCATTATCATCTACCACAGGAGCGACAGGAGAGACTGTCTTCGAAGAAACTGCGGCCAACTTCGATTCTTTATATTCCTCTTTGCTTGCATCGTTTTGGAACCCTCCGTTTTCCATCTAGAATGAAATTACAGCGTATTAATGAATATACAGTTACATAATTTTCCAATGGCAGAAAGCTAAGAGCCTATGATATCGAAACAAGAGAAGTTCTAATACACGCTGAACATTAGAATTTGCATGAACCACAATGCGTGACTATCGACGTCAAGTGATACAAAATTGCAAATATACCCGATCTGAAAAATCCTGTTAAAATATTAATACCTTCGAACTATGTTCAATAAAGAAAATCACGGAAAAACTTATAATAAATATTTAAATTTCAATTCTTATTCACTTAAATCAAACTGCATCGCGGCTGAGACAGTTTACGCGCACCAACGATAGCAAAAATAAACTAAAGCGTTTCTCTAACTCGAGGTTTCCCAATCTTTTGCGGTCACAGATCCTTTTCTAATCGTGGTAACTTCCGCGGACCCGCCTTCCTTCTCCATGGCGCTAATTTGCTTAACTTTCTAATATACTGCAGAAGAAAAAATACAAATTGCGAAAATTAGTGTATGACTATTATTTATCGTCACAAGAATGAACTTTTATAGTAAAAACTAAAAAAAAACGGTACTTTCCTGTTATCCCGGACCCCCAGACTTTTTGCCGCTTGCCAGATTCGGACGCAAGTACGGAAACGATCACGTAATGAAGCTTTATTTCGGCAGCGAGATTCATCGCGTGATCGTTTCTGCACCTGCGCTCGGTCGGAAGAAGTCCTCGTTCTTGTAGGAAACCGACCGCTTCTTCCTCGGTTATCGGTAAGTTCAACAAGTTAGATTAGATTAGTTAGATTATATTATATTAGGTTAGGTTAGGGCTAGGGTTAGGGTTAGGAAGTAGCCGCTAGGAATTCTACATTAAAAACTGCCTTAAAAGAAGCCATTAAAGCATGGCAAAAAGTCTGGCAAGTGGCAAAATGTCTGGGGTCTGGGATAACAGGAAAGTACCAAAAACACATATAAATATGACACAAATGTCAAACAAAATGTTGAAGGTTAAACAAATTAATGTTTGAAGACTGTTACTATATATTTAACATCCGCTTTTTCCCAGATACTCGGAATTATCGTGATCGATTTTTAGCTGTTTGAAAATAACGCCCGAACGTTGGTGAGAAGGTTATTTTCCCTGCAAATAAGGTCCGAACTTTGTGAGGACGTTATTTGACAAAATTACACGCATTATTATTTTTGTTATTATAGTAATATTTGGAATTCTCTTTGGAGATACCACCGCGGACCACAGTTTGAGAAAAACCTGCTCTAATTTATACCAAAGATTATTTGTAACAAGATCCGCAACTTTGCCCACTATTGCGTTGGAAGGAGAATTAAATTACCCGCGAAAATACGTCAACTTAAATTCTATTTTAATAATTATTATTGTATAGTTAAATACGTAGTCAAATATAAGATTAATTAATAAATTAAGCATATAGGTTTGTATTTTTTAAAAATTAATTTGATAATATTTAGAGTTTTGTAAAACAGGTGTTTCCTGTCGCGTGTTTTTTGTTTTGGGTGTGTAACGGTAGCAAATAATTATATTTCTTCAGACACGAGGATGAGCTCCATGGTTGATCAAAACCATTCCGAGTAGGGGAACTTATTGCAGTTAAAGGACAGGTGCAA
Source organism: Bathynomus jamesi (assembly GCA_023014485.1). Lineage (NCBI taxonomy): Eukaryota > Metazoa > Arthropoda > Malacostraca > Isopoda > Cirolanidae > Bathynomus > Bathynomus jamesi. The sequence continues at coordinate 64,249 of JAJOZX010002068.1, forward strand.
CCATACAGGGAAACAAATGAAAAATCTCATGGCGTTTTCATTTTCTTTTTAATGTAGGAAGGAGGAGACAAGGGCGAGCGCCCACAAAAATGCCCACCCACACAGAAGAGGGAAAGTGCCGATATCAAGATTTCCGAGGCTCTTAGAAACGATGTCATTTATATATATATATATATATATATATATATATATATATATATATATAAATTTTGAAAAAAACTGTGTAGTGTGTAGTCCAGGAGCCAAGGGGTGTTGGCATGCATAAAAGGGCCCCTAAATCACTCTCCTGATTTTGATAGAGGACCACCTGGGACACCATCATAGCAAGGGTGGACATTCTGAAACCCGGCAGTAAACCTGCCATTCATGGTTTTGTCGGAATTGCTCGAGCCCAAAACGACGGCAAAAATCAGGGGTAGAGGAAATTCAAATTGACAGAGCGTCGCAATGAAACAACCTATGGTAACATATTACCACTCAAAATGGAGCTTATAGCATCAGCTATAGGACGAATGTAGACAGGATATGATTGGTTTAAGTTCAAGGTCACCAAAGGTCAAAATATGGCGTAACTTGACCCTTGCTTAAAATCTGGACCCCTTAAAATTAAAACAACCCCCAAAATACTGCAGATGAATGAATTATTTATTTATTGACCAATTCCAGTAGAGTACAATATAGATAAGTTTTTAAAATCAATAGGAAGAAATATACATGTAGTTTAACCACTTGGGGTCCAATTGAAATTATACTGAAATTCGACAAATGAACAAAAAACTGACATACAGAGACAAAAAGAATACAGAGAAATACAGAGAAAAAATTCATGCATCATCCTATTTGGTTCTTACAGCCCTTATTTGATGCCTGGCAGCTACAATAGGGGCAACATCTGATGTCAAGTTGTCTGCAAGGACATCGTTTGATAGCACAGGATGTGCATGTACTTGGCATTGGGAACTCATCTGGGAGCAATATCTGAAGTCGATCTGGTTGCATGATGCCGTCTTCTTGGGTGAACCCGAAGCTTTGGGGATCTAGCTGTGGACTATCTAAGCAGTGTAACTGCAGGTACGTCCCATAGAATGCCCTAAGGATATGTCCTTTGATTAAACGGCTGGTGGGGGTAGGTCCAAGATGGTTTTCTTGCTGTGGTGGTAGAGGTGGTATCTCAACTCATCCATAGACTTACATGGCGTGCCTGATTTGTAAACGTTGACAAGAAACTCTTCCACCAAGCCAAAGTCGATATCATTCGGGTTCTTTCCAAAGTCACGGAGATAATGTTCTGGATTTGCCTTCAGACCAGCAGCTTTTGTACCAAATTTGCTTGTTGAATCGCAGCCAGTAAGATGATGAAGTGGTATGAGGGCTTCGCAGATATGTGTGCCCAACCTATCGGCCAAGGTATGAAGGGGTATATGCCTCGTGGTATTACCCACACCAGCCCTCATCTATAGTTCTTTCAAACCATGACCTTTCAAAATTGTCCAGTAATGCAATCCAAGGACCATGACATCTGTGTCGTTTGATAGCAAAACAACTCTGGTTGCCCCACAATTGACAGCATGCAGAGCCTGTGGGATCATCCTCACGTCTGCCTCTTCGATGTCGACATCTAAATCAGGTAATGCAGTATCGCAGTCACTCAAAATAGCCCTGCATGGTTCGATTTCAGAAGATAGACCCATTGCACTGACTACTACATCTGCCATCGCCTTTGGGTTCCCTAAGATATGGCTTCGAAGTAATCCTTGTAACTTGGCTTTGTTGGTGGATGATGCCCTAAAGGCATCCATTGTAACGGGTAAATGTGTCTCTTCACGTATTACATTCAGGTCCATGGGACTGCAGCTATATCTCCTTGCTCTTTCACTGTCTTTTACAGATACCTTCACATATGTGTGAAAGACAAAGTCGATGCGGTTTAATTGCTGCAAAGTCCATGTGCCATATCAAGGAAGTTCGTGCAAAGATCACCAAAGGTTTTCACTGAGGCTAAGCGCATACGGCGTAGGTAGCCCATGACATCAATGATGCTGGCAGTATTGTCCGGCTTCCATTTTGATGGTGGTAGATAGTCCTTTTTGTCAAGCTGTTTCTCTAACTCGGTGCACAGGTCACGTTTGTTGGGTTTATTCATGAGTCTCCATCCCTATCGAAGAGATAACTGCTGTCAACCAGGTCAAACCTCAACAAATCATTCATATCATATTCTCGGACACGGGCAATATCGAAGATCTTCTGAGTTTCTGCCAATTGCTTTTTACTCCCCTTGTCTCTTGCTTGGTTTGGGCTTTTCACGGACTTCATTGAATTGAATGTTTTCAGATTCTTCCTGTGAATGGTATCAAAGACGGATCTTTGCTTTGTCACGAACCTCTCCATCCGAAATGTTTCGTACGGTGTGCTAGAATTGGTCTTGAACTTGAGAAGGTCGTCACGATTTCGCTGGACATGATTTCTTGGGTGATGATGTTGTGAAGGGTCTGCTGCTCATCATGGTCTCCCTCTGTGGATATGGTCGCTGGAAGTTCCGTGCTTGGTGTGGTGACACCACTGATTTCACGTTGAATGTTAACGACACTAAGTTACTGAATTCAGTTGGGTTGTTCATAGTGATCTCACGGGCAATGTGGTACACCCCCTCATCACAGGCAACAGGCAAGTGAGACTGTTCCAACTGACTCAGAACATCTTGGAAATTCTTTAGGGCTGTGTACACTGTACACTGTGGCATATTTATTCTGTCACAGGGTGTGGCAGAACAGGCAGAAATCCTATGATCTTCTGAGCCACGCTCTCATCCGTAACAAGAGAATTAAAGGCGCTCCAAGAAGGCATTGCTTGCTCCTGACTTGTTTCATTGATACCTTCATTCAAATTTGATACATCTAATCTGCTGACAACCCATGCAACATTTTTAGTCCTGATGCATTTGGATTCAGATGCATTCATTTCGTACAGATCCTCAGGAACCTCATACAGTGGGGAAAGATTTGGTTTCTTGGCAGCTTTGGTGTAACTCTTAAGAACCTGGCAACCTAATTCTTGCTTGAATTGCCTTTCTCTATGGTTCACACTTGTCTCCGATATATTGGGTTTACCATTCTTTGACATTATTTGCGGTTTGTCCTGCATCAGAATCAGGACAGTGTCATGGCTCCCCCCAATACCAGATAGTGTGGCTTCCTCATGGTCAAAATTATCAAATGCCCCCATGGTGAACTCAGCAGGATTAAACGGACTTGGAAGAGGGACCCGACTCTCACTTGTTTCAGTGACAAATGATGCCATGTCAGAATGATAGCGGAGAACCTCATCGTAACTAATCGCCAGTCCAAACTGATTGTGGCTAGAAATAAGTGTTTTGGACCTACAAGCATTGTAAATGGATTCTGAATTCATCATATGTAGAGGAGTGCGTTTTCTACCATTGTTCAAAATGTAGAAGACAATTTGATACAAAGACAAGATCTTTTTTAATTTAGCAGCTTCAGAGTTTATTTCGGTGTCCTCGAGTGTTGCATCAAGTTGATCCTTACTGTCAATGTCATTGCAAATGTCAAAGTGAAAAAGTGCCGAGAATAAATCTGCAACCTCCTTTGGAATCACAATGTCTTTATATGCCTTCTCAAGTTCACTAACATCACAAAATTTGTCGTTTAGTTCAAAATCTTGTTTCAAGATGCATTGTCTCAATAAGGCACCACAACTTTTCAAGGCATCCGAATCCAATTCGCCTTGGCTTCCGCCTGATCCTTTCTCAACAGCATTTCCCTTGAAGAAGATTGTAGGAGTTTTTGAACCCGGAGGAACAAAGAACGACACATCATTCCTGTACATAATGATCAGGTACATTTTCATAACCCTATTCGTAAAAGTGAAACTGGCTTGCCCGTTATCACGCATCTTATTGCAACAGTCAGATAGATACGACAAGTTGTAGCATCTACCAGTGTTCAAACCAGGTTTTATATCTTTTATTACATTCACAAAGATATCAACCTTCTGTTGGCCAACAGACGCAGACGCTGAATCGGAAGACAGTTTCTCCCCCTTCCTGACGTAATTGCGGATGCACTGTTTGTGGCAGTACAAATCTGCACCAAAGGCAGCATTTGTGTCCTGTAGATCACATGTTCGGGTAAAAACTTCATCCTGAAGTATCAAAGCTGCTTTCAGGAACGATTCTGCTCGTCCTTTTTCAGATATTCTGTATTTTATGTACTCATTGTTGTGTTTTGCGTTTCCACATATGACACACTTTCTGGAGAAGATATTGACGTCATCCGGCTGACATGCTGAATCCCGTGGGGCTGCCATGGACCGTCTTGACCTCTGATCAACACATGAGGTACTCTGCTGTGAGCTAGGATCAGCATTATCAGGATCAGCGGTGGGCCCTTTGTTCGATTGCTTAATTTTTTCAAGTGTCTTTTTATGTGTGTATCGTTTGTAACAGTTATTGCTAACATGATAAACAATTTTGCTGTGGTCAGCCTGCTTCAGTCTTTCGAAAACGCTGTCCTTTCTAATGCCTGCTGCCTCGATTACTCGCGCCCTACCATTCTCTGTTCTCGTAGTTTCGTATTCAGGGTCAGTCTTCTGACATATGATGCATTTCTCAGGATTAGTGGACGGGCTCGGTGACGGTGACGACAGTCTCAATCGTTTAATTGGTAAACCGGCCATCTCATTCTGGAAATACACACAGAATGGGCAATTAAAATCTTACTATATATTTGGACACATGCACATAATTCAGCAACAGAAAAAAACAGTCAGATAAAAAACAGTACCTCACTTACCAAGATCAGTAGGCAATGACAAAGACACGATATACATGGGTATGTCAACAAATTATTATCTGAAATAACAACATAAAATGAGAAATTTTATATTATGAAAGAACATAGAGGTCACAACAACTGTTAATAGTCCTGGAGCCAAGGGGTGTTTGCATGCATAAAAGGGCCCCTAAATCACTCTCCTGATTTTGATAGAGGACCACCTGGGACACCATCAGAGCTACATGTATATTTCTTCCTATTGATTTTAAAGACTTATCTATATTGTACTCTACTAGAATTAGTCACTAAATAAATAATTCATTCATCTGCAGTATTTTGGGGGTTGTTTTAATTTTAAGGGGTCCAGATTTTAAGCAAGGGTCAAGTTACGCCATATTTTGACCTCTGGTGACCTTGAACTTAAACCAATCATATCCTGTCTACATTCGTCCTATAGCTGATGCTATAAGCTCCATTTTGAGTGGTAATATGTTACCATAGGTTGTTTCATTGCGACGCTCTGTCAATTTGAATTTCCTCTACCCCTGATTTTTGCCGTGGTTTTGGGCTCGAGCAATTCCGACAAAACCATGAATGGCAGGTTTACTGCTTGGTTTCAGAATGTCCACCCTTGCTCTGATGGTGTCCCAGGTGGTCCTCTATCAAAATCAGGAGAGTGATTTAGGGGGCCTTTTATGCATGCAAACACCCCTTGGCTCCAGGACTAAAATGTGTAAAATGTATGTGTGTATAGTGAGGAATAGAGAGAGAAGTGTGTATTTGTAAGTATGCTAGACTACCCACAGGGTAGATGAGACACAGATAAAGATCAACTAAAGAGGACGGTGACAGAAAAAAACGGGAGTTCCAGCACTCCCATTTACTTAAATGCACGAACAGAGAGTCTGCTGAGAAGGGCATCTTGCCGCTAAGCCTTGGGCACTGGAATGGAATAAATTTCAGTGTTTGATACTCAATTACCAGGGCCGTACCAACCTGTGATGGCGTCCTGTGCAAGGTACTCCTTATGCGCCCCCCACCCCATTAAAATCGGAACATATACAAATTGATTATGATAGAAATACATAATTAATTAGAATATGTAATTATTTAATACATAAACAATACATAATACATAATTAATACATAATACATAATTAATTAAGAATTCAAATTTCATTCTACGTGGCAGCTCTAAGACCAACAATTTGGCACCCCTCCCACACGTCGGCGCCCTGGGCGGCCGCATCGCCCCTGCCTTGGTACGGCCATGTCAATTATATACGCTCAAGTATGAGTCTTGGTAACATGAAGCAAGTATGAGTCTTGGAACAGCGCCTCCAACGGCAATCTTTTCTTATTAATTACACTTTTTAATAACGTTATATATATATATATATAATATATATATATATATATATATGCGCCTCGGTGGTGTAGTGGTTAGCGTCGCTGACTACGAATCCATCGGCCCCGGGTTCTAGACCTGACGGCAGCCGGCGCGCAGCAAAACCCAGCTGTTCATCCTTCCACACAATAAAGAAAGTGGTTGGTAGATAAATGGGTACCCTAGGTGGCCTAATGGTTAAGACGCTGGGCTGCTGATGGGGCGTGGTTCGGATTCCACGTTAAACTGTAGGTCTAAGGTGGAGTGAAAAGCTTGACCTTCGTCGGAATAAACAATTCGGGCGGAAGCTAACCAAAGGTTAAGGTTATATATATATATATATATATATATACACTGAGCGGCAGAAAATTCGGGCCACTTGGAATATCACGAAAAGCAAAACAGTGGGCAAGCTTCTGTTTATAAAAGTTTTAAAATTCGAAAATATAGTCTATGAGGCAACCAAATAATGAGACAAAACAACGTCAGCTGCGAACACACTAGCTGTAACGTATTTTCGACTTCTTTTAGGAATTCGACAGTCTGACATTCAGTTGCTCTTAGACTGCTAGTGCCACTTTTTTCTTCCACTAATGGGAGTAGGTATTTGCGTTTAGTAACAGATAGACTTCTAATTCTTTTGGGTTTCAGAATTGGACATTTACAATGGATTTGAGTGCCGTGAACGTCGCAAGAGTCGTCGCCCTAATTGAATATGGTCGGATCCAACGTTACGTTGCCGATGCGTTAGGAATTCCAAGAACAACGGTTCGAAGTGTCTACCAACGTTATGTGGAGCCAGGAGAGTACACCAGAAGACCAGGCTCTCTAAGATCGCGCTGCACATCTGCCCGTGACGATTGTTTCATCGTCTTGAGTGTTTTGCGAGATCGTCGCTTGACTGCCACAAACATCCGCAATGAGCTGGAAAGGTCTCGAGACGTCAGTGTATCAGAGCGAACCGTTAAAAGGAAACTTATGGAAAGTGTCTTACATGCTAGAGGTCCAGCAATGGGCGCAGAATTGCTCCCACACCATCGCAATGCTCGTCTTGCTTTCGCTCGTGAGCATGTCAATTGGACTATGGTCCAATGGGGACGAGTATTGTTCACGGACGAATCAAGATTTAATCTTCGAACATCTGATGGACGGGAAAGAGTGTGGAGAAGAACGGGAGAAAGATTCGCCCCGTGCACTTTTACGGAGAGGGTTGCTTTTGGAGGAGGCTCACTCAGAGCTCGTCGTTGTTGTTGGTGGTGGGTTATTGACGTCCGCAAGATACGTGGAAGAGATCTTGCTGGAGCATGTGGTCCCTTTTGCTCCTTTCGTTGGCGAAGACTTCCTTTTACAGCATGATAACGCTAGACCCCATGGGGCAAGAGCCGTTAGCGATTTCCTTGACGAAGCTAGAATTCGTCGAATCGAGTGGCCTTCCCGAAGTCCGGACCTGAACCCCATAGAACATCTCTGGAACACGATGGGACGGCGTCTTAGGGCTCGTCTACTAGCCTCTAACACTACAGGAGCTACAACAAGCTTTAACTGAAGAGTAGGAGGGAATCCCACAGGATGTGATCGCCGATCTCATTCATGGGATGAATCGACGAATGGCTGCAGTCATTCAAGCTAGGGGAGGCAACACCTCTTATTAACCCTGGATCACAAGGTGTTGTTTTTTTTGTTTTATTGTTTTTTTTTTATGTTTTGTTTTTGTCGAAATCTTCGTATTTTTTAGTTACAATTTTTTTGTGCAGTATTTTTTTATAATAAACTGTATTAAGCAGGTGTTTGAAGATTTTTTAATGTCCTCATAGACTAAATTTTCGAATTTTAAAACTTATAAACAAGCTTGCCCACTTTTTTGCTTTTCGCGATATTCCAAGTGGGCCGATTTTTCTGCCGCTCAGTGTATATAAGAGGAACTAGACGAAATAATGTGACAAAAGACAGTAATGATTCCCCTACTGAAAACACTGATCATATCAAAACCTGAATACTCCCAGTCTTGACGTCCCCATATAAAAAGGAAGAAAGTAATAAACTAGAAGAAATTCAGAGACATTTCACAGCTAAGATTGATGGCTGCAAAGAACTCAACTACTGGGAAAGACCACTCCCTAGAAAGAAGAAGAGAGGGGTACACCATAATTTACATATAAAAAATTATCGAAAAACTGGTACCAAACTTCAAACTAAATCCAATTACATCCAAACAACGCTGGAAAAGAGGAAAGACAGAATGTGTAGTGTTCCCAAATGAAAGGTCCAACAAGGGACCTCTTCAACACTCAAGGAAACTAGCTTGGTTGTGAGGGGCCCCAAGACTTTTTAACCAGCTTCCAAAGGACCTCAGAAACGTTACAGGGGTCAAAGTTGAAGTCTTCAAAAGAAGACTAGATGCCTGGATCAGGACGGTACGAGATGATCCGGGTGTACTTGGCCAGGTCTAGAGACGGGGCCACTAGCTTGACCCTCGTCTGAAGAGAGACCAACGCACGGAACTGCAACGAGGTCAACGAGGCATATACACGGTGAACCAAAAGTAGGTGGACAGTAGGTTGAATACGGTTTGTGTTATATTATATTATAACTATGGTGTTCATTATAACTATGGTGTTTGTGTTTTATTATATTAAATATTATAACTAAATTTATTTAAATTTTATTTTGTATTATAGTATACAAAAAAATTAAATATGTATTCTCAAAATAAACGTTATCATTTACTGTCCACCTACATTTGGTTCACCCTATATATATATATAATATATATATATATATATATGATGAATAAAACCACGAAGGAAAGGAAACACAGATGGTGCTCAAGCGCTTTCGTCTAATGACATCCTCAGGAACACTGAAGTACATAAAGAATTACAGCCTATATATAGGTTACAGAAAGAGAAAAAAAATACATATATATATATACAATAAACGGAGAAACGAAATTAAAGGATTGTGGAAGGGGGCACACAAATTTATAAGGAAAAACTATCGATTTTTAGCACAAGATTAAGATTTGTTTCCAAACAATGTTATAGATAAAAAAAAAAATAAAAAAATAAAAATAAAATATATATACAAATTTATACTGGAAATCTGCCCAAGTATATAAAAATTGAACAATTATCGATTTTTAGCACAAGATTAAAAGATTTGTTTCCAAACAATGTTATAGATAAAAAAAATATATATATACAAATTTATACTGGAAATCTGCCCGGGTTTTAGCACTCTGCCCTATTTTTTGTATATCAAAATTGAAAAATAAAAGTTATTAGGGTGGCATACAAATTTTTTACCAAAGATTTAGCGTTCTACCTTTCTTATCTAAATCTGTTCTGAAGGAATTCAAAACAACAGGATCGAGTTGAAAAAGACCTTTGCTTATGTTGAAGTTATTTGTTAGTTGGGTAATGGCAGACTCAAGAATATTTCTATTAACAATGTTGCTAGAGTGGAATAAAACTGAAGCATTATTCCAATCAATACAGTGGGATAACTCTGACAAATGGACAAAAAGGGCACTGGACAATTGTCCTGTTCTAACGGAATATTGATGCTGTTTTATACGTGTGTGCAAATCCTTTCCCGTCTGACCTATGTAAAAGGAATCACATTGTTTACAACCAATTTTATAGATAATGCCTGAATTATTGGTAGGGCTATTTTTTACTATGATATTTTTCACAATATTGTTATATGAAAATACTACATTAATATCCAAAAGTTTAAATACATTAGCAATGCCTAAAAAGCCCGGGAAAAATGGAAGTACTAAAATATTTTTTGACAAAGTACGAGTGTTATTATTGACGCGATAGAAAGTTCGTTTTGCCTTGTTGAGACAAGATTCCATAAACGCAGATGGATAACACAGATCACTTCCAATACCGTTGATTTTTTTAGAAGTGGAACAAGACAATTCAATCCCATTTTTGGATGTGCGTGTACATAGGGAAAGCCCAGGTTTTAAGTTTAGTATCTATCGGAAAAAAACAAACAATTTGTCCTACGTACACTTTTAATCGGGACATGACACCCCCACTAAGAAGGCCATTTTTTCTTCAATGTTTCTCCGCGCCCTTAGGATCGCCAGTCCGGAATACATCGATGCCGAATTAGAAAAAATCAACGGTATTGGAAGTGATCTGTGTTATCCATCTGCGTTTATGGAATCTTGTCTCAACAAGGCAAAACGAACTTTCTATCGCGTCAATAATAACACTCGTACTTTGTCAAAAAATATTTTAGTACTTCCATTTTTCCCGGGCTTTTTAGGCATTGCTAATGTATTTAAACTTTTGGATATTAATGTAGTATTTTCATATAACAATATTGTGAAAAATATCATAGTAAAAAATAGCCCTACCAATAATTCAGGCATTATCTATAAAATTGGGTGTAAACAATGTGATTCCTTTCACATAGGTCAGACGGGAAAGGATTTGCACACACGTATAAAACAGCATCAATATTCCGTTAGAACAGGACAATTGTCCAGTGCCCTTTTTGTCCATTTGTCAGAGTTATCCCACTGTATTGATTGGAATAATGCTTCAGTTTTATTCCACTCTAGCAACATTGTTAATAGAAATATTCTTGAGTCTGCCATTATCCAACTAACAAATAACTTCAACATAAGCAAAGGTCTTTTTCAACTCGATCCTGTTGTTTTGAATTCCTTCAGAACAGATTTAGATAAGAAAGGTAGAACGCTAAATCTTTGGTAAAAAATTTGTATGCCACCCTAATAACTTTTATTTTTCAATTTTTATATACAAAAAATAGGGCAGAGTGCTAAAACCCGGGCAGATTTCCAGTATAAATTTGTATATATATATTTTTTTTTTATCTATAACATTGTTTGGAAACAAATCTTTTAATCTTGTGCTAAAAATCGATAATTGTTCAATTTTTATATACAAAAAGAGCAGAGTGCTAAAACTTGGGCAGATTTCCAGTATAAATTTGTATATATATATTTTATTTTTATTTTATTTTATTTTATTTTTTTTTATCTATAACATTGTTTGGAAACAAATCTTAATCTTGTGCTAAAAATCGATAGTTTTTCCTTATAAATTTGTGTGCCCCCTTCCACAATCCTTTAATTTCGTTTCTCCGTTTATTGTATATATATATTTTTTTTTCTCTTTCTGTAACCTATATATAGGCTGTAATTCTTTATGTACTTCAGTGTTCCTGAGGATGTCATTGACGAAAGCGCTTGAGCACAATCTGTGTTTCCTTTCCTTCGTGGTTTTATTCATCATAAATATTTTTCACGTGTTACTTTCGTGAAATAATTTTCATATATATATATATATATATATATATATATATATATATATATATATATATAGTACAGGGTGGGCGGAAAGTAGCTCCCTATTTTGGATTGGTAAAAAAATACGTATATTATCCATTTATTTCAGAAGAAATAATATGAAAAGGTAGGCATACATGGTAGGTTTTCTCTAAAATTCAATGTGGGCTCCAACTCTTTCCACCAGCTTCTGGAGCCGCCCAGGAATGGCGTCCACTGACTTTAGCAGGAACTCCGGCGGGATGGAGGACATGACTTCCCGAATTCGGTCCCCCAGTTCTTCCAATGTCCTCGGTTTGGTGCGGTAGACTTCTTCCTTTACCCACCCCCAAAGAAAGAAGTCGCACGGTTACCGCTGAAAAACGGCAGAATCGGTTCAGTGTAACGGTGTGGTGTGGTATGACCTCAGATCAGGTTGTGGGCCCGTTCCTTCTGCGCAACACCATGAATGCTGAGCGGTACCTTGCTATGTTGCGAAACGAGGTCTGGCCGGTTGTCAGCACATGGGAGAACATCGACGATCTGATATTTATGCAAGATGGCGCCCCTCCGCACTTCGCTCTTGTTGTCCGTGAGTGGCTGGATGCCCACTTCCCTGGGCGTTGGATGGGTCGTCGTGGTCCACATCAATGGCCAGCCAGGAGCCCCGACTTGACACCGTGCGACTTCTTTCTTTGGGGGTGGGTAAAGAAGTCTACCGCACCAAACCGAGGACATTGGAAGAACTGGAGGACCGAATTCGGGAAGTCATGTCCTCCATCCCGCCGGAGTTCCTGCTAAAGTCAGTGGACGCCATTCCTGGGCGGCTCCAGAAGCTGGTGGAAAGAGTTGGAGCCCACATTGAATTTTAGAGAAAACCTACCATGTATGCCTACCTTTTCATATTATTTCTTCTGAAATAAATGGATAATATACGTATTTTTTTACCAATCCAAAATAGGGAGCTACTTTCCGCCCACCCTGTACATATATATATATATATATATATATATATATATATACTGTATATAACTTAATAATTAATTAATATGTTAGAATTGAATACAAACTGTGGTGCACAAATATTTTTTTAAAAATAACAATGATTATAATTTTTTTTTTAAATAATAAGAGCAAAAGATTAGCATGTAGTCATTTACTCTTACCGTATTGTACTTTAGAAAGAACTATAAGGTTAAGGAATAAAGCAATTCTCCGAAAGGAATAAATAGAGGAAACTCGCTAACGCTAAGAAATTGATGAATTTATCGATAGATAAATCAATGCGTGTAATTAATAGGTTGAGTATCGTGTATTTAGTACTATTATCATATTATGGTATTGCGTTATCCTTTAGTAGACATAGACTATAGTTGGGGTTAATTAAGACCATTAAGAATAGTTAACGAATTCGATTATATTTTATATGAAAGGAAAATCTAAATCAATGATCAAAAGAATATTGCCATAATAAAAATAGAATCAGCTCAAATATTAAACATGATACTTAGTATCATAAACGGTATTAAATGATGACATTAAGTATTGAGTGAAGATTATGCTAAACGAAAGAAGTACAAATTTTCAATTAATAAGAAGGATTATAATTTTGAATGAATCTTCGACTTTATATCAGTGAGGAGATGAAACGACGTTAAACAGAAGTACAATATACTGTACATAAATAAACAAAACTAAATGAACACTTTATTACAGGCAGATTATAAGCACGTAATTAACTATATAAGATTATATAAAAGCGATAGAATATCTACTATGAACTGCAACATGGAAACGCTTTAACGTTCACACTCTCGAGACGAGTTATACTGCGTTACATTTACGCTGGAATGTGTATTAATACATAATATAAGTCATTATAAATGGATAAAAGGCAGAACAGTATAGAATGTAATAATGATTTATTGAAAGCGGAACTAAAAACATAGAGTAGACCCTCGTTATTTCGCGAGATTGGGACCGATAATTACCGCGAAATATTGTTTTCGCGATATATCGTTTTATATATTACAATGGGAAAATGGGGTACGAAGGCGCGAAATAGCGTTTATACCAATACTATATATTAAAAAATGTAAGTAATTTAGGGTACCGTGAAATAAATGAAGCGAAATATCGGACCGTGAAATAAAGAGGGTCTATTGTATTTGAACATGATATCAATGGGGAGTTATTAGGATAACGGATGTGAGTACATAGCAATAGTAGACTGGGCCAGAAGAACATCTCAGGTAGGTATTTCTCTTTCGCGAAACAAGAGTGAACTTATGGGAACAAGTATCAATTTGTAGTAAAAGAGGATTTACCTGAGAGGGGGGGGGGGGGTAATTAGTTTGTTAAAATATGCTAAACATGCTAAATAACGTAAAATATCGCCGTTTCGTATCTTGTTATATAAGATCCTTGCTTATACATATTTATGCCGTCAGCCTTTGGTCACTCTTATACATCGCTGCCTTTTTCGTAAGCAAATGTATAATGTCTGAAATAAAATGTTTGTTGTTGTTTTGGCTAATGCTACCTTTTGGCTAATGCTACCTTTAATAAATAGATCGTAAAGGTGATTAAATTTCTGTTACATTAAAACAAACTTATGGACACACAAATTGAACTGTTGTTGTGTAAAAACTAAAAAGGCCTTAGGTTAGACTAGGCAGGAGACCTTGTCAAAATAAGTTAGTTATTATTTATCATTATGAAAAATGTTAACCATTTTAATAACAGCGTTGGTTTTGAAATTCAGGAGATGTACGTCTAGCCCCAGAGTATTTGTGTTTTAAATTTAGATTTAGTTTATGGTTCAACAAATGAAAAACCTCAATTTTTGTACCAAATCAGCAAATCTACTTTTAATCTCTTATTTAACTTAGAAAGTTTAGCTCGCTTAATTTTTTTTAATTTTAAAATGAAGCAACTTCCAAACACGCCAGTCTGTCCGCAACTTAAGTATATTTTTTATATGGATCTGATCCAGTTACCCGCATAAATTTAATGTTAGTCCAATCTTTACGGGAAGATTTACTGTACAGTTAATTGAATAAAAAAAAAAATTAATTTACAAAATAAATTGTTTGTAAGCTTGTAAATTGCATTTTGACGATTTCAAAACTTTACCACAATTTTATGTTTAAATAAAATTTTTATAATGAAAGTATTCGCGAGGTAATTTCACGCTACAATACTCCTGACTCCAAGAAAATATACCTTTGAGCTAATCTCTTTCTGAACTTTTGAGTGCGTACGCATGAGGAATTTTGCTTGCGAAGTAAAACCTGAGTATGAATGTGGAGACTGCATTTGTGCACGCAGATTTTGCAAGAATATCGTACAAAAAAACAAGAACAGAAAATGCTAAACTCATATGATATTTTTAATTCACTTTTGCTATAAACTACATCATACAGTTTTAAAATACAAGAATTCAAGCAAGCTTTTCGTAATGTCACATTTATTTAATGTCCCATATTTTATATGGGCTGTATATGTAAACTGTTACACTATATATATATATATATATATATATATACAGGGTGTCCCGTAAGTCTGGACCCATAGGGAAAAATAATAAAATTACAAAATAGTCCAAAAATTTATTACATAATCTGTTCAAAGTGTCCGCCGTTGTGTCGCACACATAGTTGAAGACGCAATCTCCACTGCGACAGCACTTTCTGAATCACAGTCGCAGAAATTTCTTGACACGCCTCCACAATGCGTGCTTTAAGGTGGAAAATGTTCTGAAGTTTGACCTCGTACACTTTGGCTTTCAAGTGGCCCCACAAATAAAACTCCAGCGGAGTAAGATCATAATAAAAAAATAATAAAAATAATAATAAAAATAATAAAAAAATATATTATAAATAAATTTTTGGACTATTTTGTAATTTTATTATTTTTCCCTATGGGTCCAGACTTACGGGACACCCTGTATATATATATATAATATTTGATTAACTTCAGCACTGTGGTATTTACCATAAACGTCGAATGGCGATGCTGTTCATTGTGTAATGGCTGTGCAGCTCTGTACTAACAGCAAGAATTTGATGTATAACACAGGAAGAAATGTAGAGGAATAGTGAGAGCAAAGTTAAAACAGTAAAGTTTTTAATGAGTTTAACTACACACACACACACACACACACACACACACGTGTGTGCGTGCGCATTAATTTAAAACACAGGACACATATCGGAATCTAATTTCAGTGAAGTATAAATACTTGAAATAAAAACACGACTGTTTATTCATTCAAAATACTCGCCGTTCCGAAATGAAATCCAAGAATAGTAATCTGTTTTGCTTCATTTGTCTTGTTTTGTTTAGTTATCACGAAGAAAATATTTCGAAATATGTGGATCAAAGAACGTTCATCACTAAAGTATTTTATATTCAAATATTTATGTACTGGTATATATATATATATATAGTATATTTTGTTCTTGGGCATTGACTGGGTTAAGTCACAACCACATTGTAACAATCTTTCTAGTTAGATCATCGAGGTTAAGCAACATCGAGTCTGCTAAGTAGTTAGGTGATGGACGGTCATCCGCGTTCAGATGATGTAGTGAACCGTGGCCTCGGATTTCACGCAAATTTATAGGTCTCTTCTATCGCAATACCTTTACCGTTACAAAGAAGATTGAACAGCCCCAAATATTACTATTATTAGAAGACTTTAATCCCACTGAACAACTACAGGCAAACTAGAGCTCTGAAGACCGGCCATCTTTCAGCTCAAGCATTATAGAGGCGCTAGACCTACGGCTTCAATTAAACTTAAACTCGTGTGTGTGTGTATATGTATATATATATATATATATATACCTCATTCACCTCGTTGCTGTTCAGTGCGTTGGTCTCTCTTCACACGAAGGTCGAGCTGGTGGCCCCGCCTCTAAGTCTGGCTTGGTGGAAGAGCGAGTTGCTTTCTTGCGCTCTCCAGCGTACATATCCAGGTACACCCGGATCATCTGGTACCGTCCTGAGCCAGGCATCTAGTCTTCTTTTGAAGACTTCAACTTTGACACCCTGTAACGTTCCTGAGGTCCTCTGGAAGCTGGCTAAAAAGTCTTGGCCCCCTGACAACCAAGCTATTTTCCTTGAGTGTTGAGGAGGTCCCTTGTCGGGACTTTAATTTGGGAACACTACACATCCTGCCTTTCCTATTTTCCAGTGTTGTTTGAATGGTAATTAGGTTTAGTTTGAAGTTTGGTACCAATTTTTCGATCATCTTCCATATGTAGATTATGGTGTACCTCTGTCTTCTTCTTTCCATGGAGCAGGGCCGTTTCGTGGCATAAGCAGACTAAGCGGCCGCTTAGGGCCCCGCTGCTACTAGGGGGCCCCTAGACAGGTTCCCAGGTCATAGCTCAGTGGGCAAGAATAGTAATATAGCTGAAGTTATTATTAATATTATTGTTGTTATTATCCTTATTATTATTATTATATTATTATTGTCGTATTAATTAAAGTTTTTGTATGAGACAAATGTGATAAAACGGAGACAAACGAAACGTTTTGGTCGTTATGTGTAAATAACTATTGAGAGATCTTATTTCTATATTATTTAACTTTATTCTTACTATATGCTTATACTTTCCTAAATGCTTAATTTTTCTAGTATTGTAAAACATCATTTCATTAATTTACTAATTATTAAGAGATTTTGTAACACTTTAAAACCTAGGATTATTTTCGTTATGTTTTCAAGTTTATTAATTCTTTTCTCATCTGTTCTGTATAACTGTTAGCTATTACACGATTGTATCGTAGAGTTAGTAATTGTTTGGCAGTTGATAATTCCATTATCTTTTTATACATAGTTCTGTGTCATTTATTCTAAATAATGTATAAGCTAATTTTCAGGAATTTCATGAAGAGTATTTTTTCTGTTTGTCTTCTGAAAGTACATATTTGTTGTTTTGGACATAAATGTTTCATTAAAATTGTTTCATAATTGTTTTTTATTAACACAGCCATTTTTTGTATGTGTGTGCTGAGGTGATGTAGTAAGGCGTGAGTTGGTGGATGGATGGGTGGGACCTCAAATGGGTATACTGCTTAGGGCCCCCTAATGGCTAGAAACGGCCCTGCCATGGAGTACAGATTTAGTTTACGTAGTCTTTCTCAGTAGTTGAGTTCTTTGCAGCCATCACTCTTGGCTGTGAAATGTCTCTGAGTTTCTTCTAGTTTATTAGTTTCTTTCTTTTTATATGCGGACGTCAAAACTGAGCAGTATTCAAGTTTTGGTATAAACAGTGTTTTTAGCAGGGGAATCATTACTGTCCTGTCGCTTCTTTTGAACGTTCTTAGTACCTGTCCCGCTACTCTTTTTGCTTTATTTATCGCTATCTGATTTTGTGTTTCGAATTTCGCATCATCGGTCATTATTACCCCCAGATCGATCGCTTTCGTGCTTCTCTGAATTTCCTGTCTATCTGGAGCATAATATCCAGCTTGTTTAAGTTCCTCTTTTCTACCACATCTCAAGAGCTGAAATTTCTCGGTGTTAAATGTCATGTTGTTGTCTTCTGACCATTTGTATATTTTGTTCGTGTCCCTCTGCAAGGCCTCTACCTCATTTACATCGCTGATTTTTCTGATGATCTTTGTATCGTCTCAAAGGGTGTTACTATACTGTTGCTGTTTACTCCACTGTCTATGTCTGTTAGCATGATAATGAACAGGAGTGGGGCCAGTACTGTACCTTGTAGTACTGAGCTGCGTACTTCCGATTCTGATGATGATATACCTTGAATTTTGACGACCTGTAGATGTTCTCTGAGGAAGTTGTAGATCCATTTTCCCACCTTCTGTTATTCCCATATATTTCATTTTATGTGCTATTATACCATGATCGCATTTGTCGAAAGCTTTAGCAAAATCTGTGTATATGACATCGTAGTTGTCATTACCTTCCAGTGCATCTAGGATATTGTTGTAGTGTTCTATTAGTTGTGATAGGCATGATCTACCTGATCGGAATCCGTGCTGATTTTCGTTGAATCTTTCCAGTGTCTCCTAGAAATCATAAATTTTCTCTCTAACTATTCTTTCAAATAGTTTGGTGAGGTGGGACGTCAATGACACTGGTGTATAGTTCTTTGCTTGAGATCTGTCCCCTCCTACATATGTAGGGACAATGTTTGCTCATTTCAAGATGCTCGGTATTTCCCCAGTGTCTAGGGATCTTCTCCATATCCGGTATAAAGGTGTAGCTATTTCATTTTTACAGTTTTTAATCAATAATGCGTTCCAATTGTCCGGACCTGCAGCTGAATGTGGTTTGATTTGTCCTATAGCTCTCACTACATCTTCTGGGGTGAAATCAAAGTCTGTTATACACTCTCTTTGCAATTTCTCTTCAAAGAATGCATCTATGTCAGGTATCGCTTTGTCACTTTTTGGGGTACTGAAAACTGATTCATACTGGGCTCTCAATGTTTCAGATATATCTTGTGGACCGTCGGTTAGTTCATTACTTCTCTTCCTTAAGGGCCCAATAGCTGCGCACGTTTTCGTTTTCCTTTTACATAGCTATAAAAGTATTTTTGATTTTCCTTTATTGCTTCTACCGCCTTTTCCTCTTCCCTCTCTGTACGGTCCTTAATCAAGGCGTGTATTTCCCTATCGATACCCTCCAGTTTTTCTTGTATTACTTTCCTGGCATTATCTCTGCAGTTGGCTAACTTCGCCTCCACTCTCTTTCTTTTGCGGAATATTCTTCTCTTTTGCCTCTCTAGCCAGCTCCTCTTTCCTTTTGGCTGTGATTTCGGAACATATTTTTAAAATTCTCAGCGTTTTTTCTTCCAAGGTTGTTAGCATTTCTTCAGTTGCTTTATTCTCTAAAACTGTTCTCCACTCTATTTGGGCCATGTGCGATCTGATTGCTGCCCAATTTATAGTCTTGGAGTTTAAGTTAAAGGCCTCAAATTTGCTTCTTTCCTCAATATGTGTATTGTCTTTTAATGTTGTCGTCATATTTGTTGATATCTCGATTAAGTTGTGGTCTGAGATAATGGTTGGGGTTATTTTTATATCAGCAATCAAGTTCTTGTTATTCGTGAATACCAGATCCAGGCAGTTATTTTTTCTGGTATTTTCTGTTATCTCCTGCGTCAGCATAAACTCATTTGTGAGAGCCATCAACATTTTTACTTGCTCCTGGTCTATTCTTGTGCCCCCCCTTGTCCTGTATATATATATATATATATATATATATATATATATATATATATTCCTATCCACCTTTTTGTATTTTATAAATGGGAAGTTAAAGTCTCCGCAGATCATTATATTGGGGGATGGACGGTTTATGGCCTTTATTAGCTTTCTGATATCATCAATGGCCTCCGAGAATTTTTCGGTTGGAGTGTTTGGAGGTCTATAGATGACTATTAGTATCACGTTTAGTTTTCTATTTTCACTGGTAGGAGTTCCACAAAGCTGTTTCATTTACTTATTATCGTCTCTGTCATATGACCTTCATGTACATATATAGCACAGCCACCTTTACGTCTTGTTGTTCTATCCGCTCTTAGTAAGTTGAAGCCCTCTATATTTATCTCTTTCTTATCAATATAATGTTCGCAGTTTCCACAATTTCCTTAGCAATCCTTAAGATGAGTTTCTGTGAGGCATGCGATGTCCGCCCTTGTTTCGTCCATAAATCCTTTCAGGTACGAAACTTTGTTGAGTGATAGGTTTGGTCTTATTCCTTGAATATTAGCCAGGATAATATTTATGTTTTGTTTTTCGTTGCCCCTTGTGCATTTTAAGTTCGTTTTCCTTCGGTATCGCTTGTTTCATTGCCTTATGATCCTCCGAGAGAGATCCGTTTCCGCCTACCTGTTCTGGTAGCTTCTTGCCCGGAAGCGGTTTGGCTCGGAGGTTTCCAGCTGTGTCAACTGCATGCGTTGGATGACATTTAGCAGCCGTATCGTGTCTGTGATGTTGAAAATTTTTTTTGTTTGCTTATTGTATTCCTGTTGTTATTCCTATTGTCATTTAAACTTTGTCCTTTGTTCTTTGGGTCCGTCGGGAGATGTTGATAGTAGCATTTTTTCCCGTATTTGCAGGTTCCATATTTTGCGTAAGTCCTGCAGATGTCCGGGTGGTAGAATTTGCCCTCTGTCTCCAAATTTACAATGACCATTATTGTAGAAGAAATTGCATAATGGGGGGATGTTCATATATACATTGTCCTCTTTTAAATCTGCAATTATCTTTTATATAATATCTGCATATAATTTCTTCCCCATATTTACTCGTGGCCTTTGTTTTATATATATATATATATATATATATATATATATATATTAGTGATGGGACGATGCATCGCAATCGCAATCGCAATCGCGATACAATCGCACATTTTTTACAATCGCAATCGCAATTGCAATCGCATTTAATGAGTGCGATTGTTGCGATTGTGAACAAAAGATTTAAATCTCTACAAAAGTTGCTATGAAAGCTGCTCTTTCATGCGTACTTAAAGGAAAGTTTAGCTAACAACAATACGGAATAATAAATAAATAATAAATAAGTCAAAAACAGAAATGAAAACGGGTTGCGAATTAGTTGAAAACAGAATAAAAAATTGGTTTAATAATAACAATAAGTACACCTCTTTATTTGCTCTATGTAAAATTGGAATGTTAAAAAATCAAGCTAACCCTATGGTAGGTAACGCGTTTAGGTATATTTAAAGCATAAATGAGCGTTATGTGAGGCTAAAGCTAAAACATCGCAATCGCAATCGCGCGATTTTCAAATTCTGACAATCGCAATCGCAATCGCAACAGCGATTGTATGAAATATGACAATCGTCCCATCACTAATATATATATATACAAAGGTGGGCAGGACCGAGTTCCAAAAGGACCGAACTCCAGGAACTCGGTCCTTTTTAAGGACCGTGAGCGGGAAAGTCGGTCCTTTTCTCAGTGAGGACCGAAATGAGGAGCGACGGTCCATTTTTAAGCAATTCCGGACGGTCTTTTTTAGGGATTTTAGTGTGTTTAGTGATTATGTGAAGTTCTAAAGAAGATGGATCGTTTCCCCCAGAAGACTCAGAAAGAGACTGAGACTGAACTGAAACTTGTTTCAACACCTGGAGGAGACGAAGAATCTACTGATGTTAGTGCTTCAACTTCAAGTCAAGCAACTGGAGCTCCTAGCGGAAGAACTGAACCCGGCAATCCCTGGCCGTACCTGGACAAATACTTTGAATACCTGGGCCCCAAGGGTGAGCAGAACCTGGAGTACAAGTGCTTGCTGTGTTCATCAAGTTTAACACGCCTATCCCATCCAGTGCCGCCGTGGAGAGGCTCTTCTCTCTGGGGAAGGACGTCCTCAAGCCGAAAAGGTCAGGGCTCAGTGACAGCCATTTTGAAATGCTAGTCTTCTTGAAGGGAAACTCAAGCATTTAACTTAATAACTTTTTTTCATCATTTATGTATTGTATTAATTATAATTTACGTTAATAAAATTAAAGATTTCCGGTGTCTTTAATTTCATTTTTCATTTTAATCAAATTTTTCACTTATATTATATATAAGGACCGAGGACCGAGTCGTTCCTAGGTCCTATCTTCAGAAAGGACCGTGACCGGGACCGTCGGTCCAGTTTGAGGCAAGGACCGGGACCGGGACCGTCGGTCCTTTTTGAGGCCCGGGTGCCCACCTTTGTATATATATATATATATATTTTATTTATTGGGGTTGTTTAACCTCCTTCGCAACATCTAAGGCCATATGACGGAGGGGACCTACAGCTTTACGTGGGATCCGAACCACGGGTCGCTACATAACCTGTGCGCGGATGACGGTCTCCCATCCAACTACTAACTACTACCCAGACCCACTGTCGCTTAACTTCGCTGATCTCCAGAAAGCGGTGATATATATATATATATATATATATATATATATATATATATATATATATATATTATATATATATATATATATATATATATCAGGTCATCCCATAAGTAATGTCGTTTTTTTAGATCGAAATTTGAAGGACAAAAAAACTCAACTGAAACTTTTTAATCTAGTATATATTTTCCATCGGAATCAATGACACTCTGCCAACGTCCTACAAGCTTTTCAATGCCATGTTTATAAAATTCAGGCGGTTTTGAGGCAAAAAACGTACAAAGACTGGTGTGCAGGTCATCTAAAGAAGTATACTGTTTCTCGTCAAGATAGTTTTGCAGACTCCTGAAGAGATGATAATCTGAAGGCGCAAGGTCTGGAGAATATGGAGGATGTGGAAGTTTTTCCCACCCAAGCTCCTCAATTTTTGCAGAAGTGATCCGAGCGGTATGAGGACGTGCGTTGTCGTGGTGGAACACGATTCCTTTCCGATTAAACAAAGAAGGTCTCTTTTCTTTTAGTGCAGTGTTCAATCGATCCAGTTGTTGACAGTAGACTTGAGCGGTGATTGTTTGGTTGTGTGGTAAGGTTTCAAAGTGTATTACACCACCTTTATCCCACCAAACACTAAGCAACATCTTCCGAGGGTGAAGATTTGGTTTTGGCTGTGGTGTCGCTGGTTCTCCGGCAGAAACCCACTGTCGACGGCGCTTAACATTCTGGTACAGTATCCACTTTTCATCACCAGTCACTAAACGGTGCAAAAACGGATCTTGGAGTTCACGGGAA
Source organism: Bathynomus jamesi (assembly GCA_023014485.1). Lineage (NCBI taxonomy): Eukaryota > Metazoa > Arthropoda > Malacostraca > Isopoda > Cirolanidae > Bathynomus > Bathynomus jamesi. The sequence continues at coordinate 87,436 of JAJOZX010002068.1, forward strand.
TGAAGAGCTGTGCTAATGTTTACCCGCACCCTCAGATTGTCGACCGACAATTCATGTGGCACCCATTTTCCTGACTTAGGCACTTTCCCGAGTTGTTGCGAATGTCGATGGATGGTGGACGGGGATGAATTGAGTTTCTGGGCCAATTCTTCGACAGTTGTTAAACAGTCTTCTTCTTCAAGTGCGGCAAACAGCAGGTCATCATCAAACTCAGCAGGGCGTCCAGAGCGTGCTGCATCTGTCAAACAGCAGGACTTCACCATTCCTAAACTTTTGAAACCATCTTTGACATTTGCTCACATGCAGAATATCGTTGCCATAAACGTCCTGAATGTTTCGCGTTGCTTCAGTAGCACTATTCCCTTTTTTGAACTCGTAAAGCATTATATGCCTGATATGCTCTTCTGATACCGCCATGTTTATGAGGGGTTCACATAAAGCAAAACACACGTCTTCACTGGTCAAGGCCTGTAAAGTATGTAGCGAAACACGATAGATCTCTTAGATATAACCTTTGGAAAATTTATGCTTAAACCGAGTAGGACTGGTTTAAACTTAATCTATCGTAAAAAACGACATTACTTATGGGATGACCTGATATATATTGTTTTGTATTAATCTTTTCACAGCAACTGTAAAACTGTTGTTTGAAACATTTTCATCAAACAACAGTACAGTTAATGACGTAGCCGAACTGCTTAATCAATCCGTGTTTGTGAATAACAGCGATAAATATATAAATACAGTTAAGCTTATTTGATGTACAGACTCGCTGTTAAGGGAGACTTTAAATGTTACTACATAAAATACATAAATATATAAGTACAGTTGGGCTCGTAAAGGGAAATTTTAAATGTTAATACGGAGTCAATATTTCCAAACACACACGAGAACAAAGCGGCAGAAAAAGTTTCAAATGTTTTTCCACACAATACTCACCAAAATGAACGACGCTCATGAGTGAATGACATTATTAACGACTTGTAAGAGAACAGCAGTTTATACTAATTTATTTGAAAAGCGAATGAGCACCAGTATTAAAGTATGACGTCATAGGCTAGAACTGGCAATTAGCAACATATTCCATTATGACAAAAGATTAATGAGTTTTTGTAACACGTAATTATGCATTATAGGAAAATTAATTAAAATATTAAATATAAAACAAGGCAGCTTTATATTAAGTTTATATTAAGTTTAACGCACTTCGTTAAAGTGTCCAAATCCTACCACATCCAATCACGCACTGACCTCCTCTCTTCTTTCTCAGTTGTTGCTTTGTTTATACGACACACACACACACATACGCGCGCGCAGAATATATATATATATATATATATATGGAAATGGCGCCTCGATGGTGTAGTGGTTAGCGTCGCTGACTACGAATCCATCGGCCCCGGGTTCGAGACCCGACGGCAGCCGGCGCGCAGCAAAACCCAGCTGTTCATCCTTCCACACAATAAAGAAAGTGGTTGGTAGATAAATGGGTACCCTAAGTGGCCTAGTGGTTAAAACGCTTGGCTGCTGATGGGGCGTGGTTCGGATTCCACGTTAAACTGTAGGTCTAAGGTGGAGTGAAAAGCTTGACTTTCGTCAGAATGAACAATTCGGGCGGAAGCTAACCAAAGGTTATACCGAAGGATATATATATATATATATATACTGCGGGTGTGTATATATATATATATAGTTTATAATGTGAATCAAGAGAAGATGGCCAGAATAGCTTGAATCAATAGGAAATAATACAGTTTTAGTTGTAAACTATGTATCTCATTGATTCCAGACTTTGTGGTCACCCTATATAATAGTTATATTGAAATTAATTTTTTTATTAAGTTTCAATCTTCAATGTGCTCATACTTCTCTTTAATTAAATCCATTAAGCAACACTTGTGTTTGAGTTTAGTTCGGTTTAGAATGACGAAAATTTTCAGCTTCAAATGAAGGTAACAATAAAATTATAGAAATTAAAAACCCGCAACAAAGTATAAAATCAGGACCGAATAACGTTTCTCACCCATATAATGGAGCCCTTTTTTCACTTCGGAACAAAACATGATAACCTAAATGGTCGCTGTTCGGATTAAAAATGAATAAAAAAACTAGTAAAAGCGTAAAGTATTGAAAAAGATGACTAACAAACTACGTAAGTTGACTCGGTCAAGGTGTTCAGCCGAGGAAGAAACTTTGAATGATTAAAGCGTAAAAGACACTTTATTACTGTTAAAATTACGAGTGTTTTCAACGAAGAAGGAATCTACTATTTCTCTGTTATTATTATTATTATCATTAATATGAGTAAGGACTTTAGAACCATTAAGTTAATATTGTGTTATATATATATACAGACGGTGCATGGAACAAGGAACTCTTCTGGGAAAATTAAATCCACTGTAGTCCGAATAAGTAATGGTAAATGATAAACACTATAGTTTTTTCTTTTTCATGATGTTAGCCCGACGTGGGCAACGGCTCAGTCGCAAAGAGGACCCAAAAATATAGCTTCCCTCACCAGCTATCTGCAAAGCAGATAGGATCCAGCTTTGGGACACCCCATGATCCTGTCCCAAAGCTGGATTTTTGGGTCCTCTTTGCGAGTGACCCGTTGCCCACGTCGGGCTAACATCATGAAAAAAGAAAAACCTAAGTGTTTGTCATTTACCATTACTTATTCGGACTATAGTAGATTTAATTTTCCCAGGAGAGTTCCTTGTTCCATGCACGGTCTGTATCATGAAAAAACCTCAGGGAACCTTTCTGAGTTCAAGCCCATATACAGGGTGTCCCAAAAGTCCCTATCTATTTTGTTGAAATAGGCTGAATTTCAAATAAATGTTACACTGACCTGAATACAGATGTATTTCTATACAAATTACAAGTATTACACCATTAAAATCTTTTATTAGTAGTTTCCACATGTGCTCCATCTGTATCTTTGCAAATCTCAAAGCGGTCAGCTGCACTGCGGAACACATTTCCGAGCATTTCAGGGGTTATTTTCTCAACTGCTTGCCTAATGCGATCTCGCAGATCTGGTAAATCTCGAATATTTCTGCGGTAGACCTCTGATTTAATGAAACCCCAAGCAAAGAAATCCAATGGGGTCAAATCCGGAGATCGCGCTGCCCAGGGCCTATTTCCCCCACGTCAAATCCAAAGATTTGGAAAACGCTCTTTCAGGTATGTCTGAACAATTCTGGCATAATGACAATGTGCCCCATCCTGCTGAAAGACTACATTGTCGAGAATGCCATCTTCAAGAAGTTGAGGTTCTAAAATTAATTAAAAATTTAAAAATTTAAAAATAATTAAAATAGAAATCTAATGCATGTATTTGTCTAGAAAGGTGCATGCAATCATGTCATTAAAACATTCATTTGAAATTCAGCCTATTTCAACAAAATAGATAGGGACTTTTGGGACACCCTGTACTATATCTATATATACACACTGTATATATGATTATATGATGCCTTGGAATCATTTCTCTTTTTCCTTGTGGGTTTGCATCATTCATTCATTTCACGTGTTTAATTGTGAAATTCATCCCATATATATTTTTTCTTTATTATAATTATAGAACTTCCGAGCACCATAGTGAGCTTTATTAATAATTAAGATTTTATTAATAAGGCTTACAGTACTATCCCCCAGAGAGAGGATTGCGAGGGGCGGGTGTGTTACTAAAATCTTCCCTGGTTCTCCCTTTATATATATATATATATATATATACTAAATTTGGTACAGATTACCTTAGTCGTTTAGGCGTGTATAAACGAACATATAACACACAGACATACAGATAGAGAGACAGACATCATCATCATTATCATCATCATATATATATATATATATATATATATATATATATATATATATAGTATATATATATATTAGTCTCCCAAAGAGTGGGTATCTTTTTCACCGGACCATCAAAACCACAATTCCAAAGAAACTAAATAAAACAAATCATATTAAACAGTTTATATTGTTCTTAAAATGGCCCGGGGAAAAGGGTGCCCACTGTTTGGGAGGCACAGTGGCACACTAATATATATATATATATATATATATATAGAAACGACGTAAGTATAGAGGAGTGTTCTGCACACGAGGAAGAGAAATAACGAACAAATGAAAAATGAGGTGACCGCCCAGGAATCGAACCCAGGATCTTCCGATTGCCGGTCAGATATGATACCACTACACCACGGGCCTCGATCAGTCAGAAGTCGTAATTCTCCTACATAGGGCAGAAACCAATGCCTTGAGAGGGCACCCTCGCAAATCGTGAATATGTACATTTAACTGCAATGACCACGCAGTATATTAATGTACAGAAACGACGTAAGTATAGAGGAGTGTTCTGCACACGAGGAAGAGAAATAACGAACAAATGAAAAATGAGGTGACCGCCCGGGAATCGAACCCAGGATCTTCCGATTGCCGGTCAGATATGCTACCACTACACCACGGGCCTCGATCAGTCAGAAGTCGTAATTCTCCTACATAGGGCAGAAACCCGGCGGTCACCTCATTTTTCATTTGTTCGTTATTTCTCTTCCTCGTGTGCAGAACACTCCTCTATACTTACGTCGTTTCTATACATTAATATACTGCGTGGTCATTGCAGTTAAATGTACATATTCACGATTTGCGAGGGTGCCCTCTCAAGGCATTGGTTTCTGCCCTATGTAGGAGAATTACGACTTCTGACTGATCGAGGCCCGTGGTGTAGTGGTAGCATATCTGACCGGCAATCGGAAGATCCTGGGTTCGATTCCCGGGCGGTCACCTCATTTTTCATTTGTTCGTTATTTCTCTTCCTCGTGTGCAGAACACTCCTCTATACTTACGTCGTTTCTATACATTAATATACTGCGTGGTCATTGCAGTTATATATATATATATATATATATATATATGTGTGTGTGTGTGTGTGTGTGTATATATATATATATTATACAGGGTGTACATAAAGTCAGGATCTATTTTTGTGAAGCACTTGGAAATTATATGGAATTCAATCATAAAATGATAAAGTGGTAACATTTATTAAATAATTAAGAGTAGGATTCGACGTGACGCCCATCAGTATCCCTGCACAGCTCAAATCGTTCCGCAGCATTTCTAAACACATTCTGGAGCATTTGCGGGGTTATGTTATCTGCAGCAGTTCGTATACGTGTACGTAAGTTTTCAAGACTCGTAATCTTCGTCTGATAGACGTGCGATTCGATAAAGCCCCATGCAAAGAAATCTAAAGGGGTTAAATCTGGTGATCTCGCTGGCCAAGGTCTGTTGCTTCCGCGTCCGATCCAGCGATTTGGAAAACGTCCATTTAGATAATCCTGAACAATTTTGGCATAGTGACAAGGAGCACCATCATGTTGATTCTAAGGGGATAGGATTCGTGTCATAACATGACGTAATGAGAATCTATAAATAGATCCAGTAATTGTTTAAACTTCATTCTTATCGTCGGTGTTGCATCGGAGTGACGTGTATTATTTACTGTTCAAGATGTATCGAAGAAGGAAGTTTGTTCCTCGAAAAAGGAAGTACGTTCCTCGGAGGAAACCTAAATGGCGTTCAAAGGAGAAGATAGTTACAGCTTCAATGAAATTTGTTTATTTATCTAAAAATACTTTTGGTGTTAATAGTGATGGGTTTTATACCTTGAGTTTGGATTTTCTAACTAAAGAGTCTAAATCTACCATTTTAAAATTTAATTATTATCAAGTAACGGGTGTATCTTTTCATAGTATTCCAGAAATGAATATGTCTGGATATGTGATTAATTTTGAAGATTCAATAGGTCGTAAGAAGGGGGGTAGGGAAAGATTGGAGGGACCTAATGTAGGGATATCTCCATCTCCATATTTAATTGTTCCAAATTGTGTTTTGTTTGAACCTAATCTTGACTCGTCTCATAGTGCAGAGCAAGTAATGCATCATCCAAGAACAAAGTGGTTCTCACTTTTAAAGAGTTTAGAATGTATCGTAGATTGAAACAGGTCTGTGAGTTAGGTGATGCAGTAACTGCTCAATTCCCTAATACTTTAATGAAAATATCTACAAATGATTTAACTAAACCGTTAGGTCGTATTTATGTTGGTAAATATACCCCTGAAGGATCTCAAAAAAATGAGTATGCATTTACATATGTTAATCGTATTGTATTTTATGTTAAGCTGTACGGTATGAAACAATAAAGAAATAAAAAAAAAAAAATAAAATTTTTGGATTACCCTGTAGACACAGTCGATCCTTAGTATTACCTAGGATCGACTGTGTGTTGTGTTTAAAGGGCAGATTAGAACTGACGTCATAAAGCGTGGATGACGTCATACATTTCTAATCTATCTGTACATCCTGTGTATTTCATAAAGCGTGGATGACGTCATACAACTCTGAGTTGTGTTCTATATCCTGTTTATGAGTGTCGTCATTGTTCAAAGAATTTGTTTTCTATATTTAGACCATGTAGCCAGGGTTCTAATTGCGAAGCGCCCTCGCCAGAGTTAGAGCCTCGCCAGAGGTAGATATATGTACGAAGTTTTTGGTGTTTGGCCAAACAATATTGGTTACAAAGATTTTTTAAGTTATATAGTTTAAGAGTATTCATGTGTGTAGAGTACCTAAGTTTTCAAGACTCGTAATCTTCGTCTGATAGACGTGCGACTCGATAAAGCCCCATGCAAAGAAATCTAAAGGGGTTAAATCTGGTCATCTCGCGACACAAGGTCTGTTGCTTCCGCGTCCGATCCAGCGATTTGGAAAACGTCCATTTAGATAATCCTGAACAATTTTGCATAGTGACAAGGAGCACCATCATGTTGATAGACGACGGGGATAGGATTGTTAGTACCGTCGTCTATCAACATGATGGTGCTCCTTGTCACTATGCCAAAATTGTTCAGGATTATCTAAATGGACGTTTTCCAAATCGCTGGATCGGACGCGGAAGCAACAGACCTTGGCCAGCGAGATCACCAGATTTAACCCCTTTAGATTTCTTTGCATGGGGCTTTATCAAATCGCACGTCTATCAGACGAAGATTACGAGTCTTGAAAACTTACGTACACGGATACGAACTGCTGCAGATAACGTAACCCCGCAAATGCTCCAGAATGTGTTTAGAAATGCTGCGGAACGATTTGAGCTGTGCAGGGATACTGATGGGCGTCACGTCGAATCCTACTCTTAATTATTTAATAAATGTTACCACTTTATCATTTTATGATTGAATTCCATATAATTTCCAAGTGCTTCACAAAAATAGATCCTGACTTTATGTACACCCTGTATTCTGCCATGTTATTGTAACTCAAATATACTGTATACACTATTGTATAATTTTTACAATTTTTTTCACATATTTTTCATATTGTCGACCTTATTTTTTGTAGGGAGCAGATATTTAAAATAGACGAGTTCACCACACTGTATGGCCATGATTAACCCTGTAAATTGTAGTATGCATTTATATTCATATATTGTTATGGTTTCCATGTGTGTTCACGGAACCAATGGGCCCCGTGGTAGCTAAACACGCCCCTGCTTTCAAGCATATATATATATATATATATATATATATATATATATATATATATATATATATATATATATATATATATAAAATGTTCGTATATGAATTTTTTTAATACTTACTCATTTTGTATTTACTGCATTTTTATCATTTTTCCACATTTCACATTTCATTCATTAAAATTTGTTCAGAATTTCCGACTAACCTCTTTTTTAAATTCACTATTAACTAATTAAGTGCAAAACATTGAGAGGAAAATGAATTTCAAATGAAAGTAATTAAGTTTTGCTTTTCTATATTGCGATAGAGTCCGATGTGTGGGTGTACGAGTATACCAAAGCACAATGGTCTCGCAACGAGAACTGTTTCAAACTGGAAGGAAAACGGCTTTACTTGGCTGAGTGAATGGGAGGTTCTGGAATGGAGGGTCTCGTCCGAGTTGCCATAGCAACTTTACCCTAAACAAAAGGTGGAAATATTCTAGATAATGACACTCCCCTCTATTACTAGGGGCACTCAATATATTTTGCCCCACCCTTTTTTCTTAGCTAAATAATAGGCCATGGGGCTGAAATGTCTTTTAGGCCATAAGTTTGAACTTTCTGCGCTTCACATACCCGCATTTTTCCAGTTTGAACCACCCCTTGCTTGCATAAAACCGTTTTTAAATGCCTTTGTATAAAACCGATGGTTAACGCAATTTCGAAAATGGCGTCTGACAGTGATGTACGTCTTAAACAGAGAGCTGTTATCGAGTTCTTAACCGCAGAGAAGGAAACAGTTGGAAATATTCACAAATGTCCACAAAACGTTTACGGAGATGTTGTTGTTCATCGAAGCACAGTTGAACGCTGGTCTAAACGTGTGGGATCATCGGAGAGAGGGAGAGCCAGCCGCGATGATGAGCCACGCAGCGGTCGGCCGGCATCGGCTGACATCTCACACTGTGCAACGTGCTAACAGTATCATTCGATCAAATCGCGCGTCACATACAAGGAGCTATCACTGGAGCTAGGAATTAGTGAAGGAAATGTGAGTACGATAATTCAGCAACTGGGATACTCAAAAGTACGTTCACGGTTTGTTCCTCGCCAACTGACTGAAGATCACAAAGCCCAAAGAAAAGAAATTGCTTTCGAGTCGTTGGTTCGATACGAGACAGAAGGGGATGACTTCCTTTCACGAATTGTGACTGGGGATGAGACTTGGGTACACCACTTTGAACCTGACACAAAACGCCAATCCACGGAGTGGCATCACGTAGACTTCCCACGGAAGGAAAAGTTCAAAATGGCTCCCTCTGCAGGAAAGGTTATGGCCACCATCTTCTGGGACATGAAAGGAGTGATTCTGGTAGACATTATGAAGAAAGGACAATCAACTCAGAGGCATATATTGCTACCCTACAGAGACTCCAGAGACGTATAAAGAGAGTTCGACCGGAGAGAAAACTGGAAGACGGCCTTCTTTTGAACGATAACGCAAGACCACACAACAGTTTACAAACAAGAGAGGCCATCACAAAAATGCGCTTGACTGTGTTACCCCACCCTCATACAGCCCGGATCTGGCACCTTCAGACTTCCATTTGTTTGGGCCAATGAAGGATGCTATTCGTGGAAGAAAGTTTCAGAGTGACGATGAGGTTAAGAGGTGGCTCCAGCGGAACCCAGCGGACTTTTACCAGCAAGGAATAAAGGTCCTTGTTTCGAGGTGGAGGAAAGCCGTAGAAAAGGATGGAGACTATGTGGAAAAGTAAAAACTTTCAAAAAAGGTATGTAACTACTTGTGTACAAAATTTATGAAACTTACAAGGAAACTTGGAAAGAAAGAAAAAAGTGAGGCAAAATATATTGAGTGGCCCTCGTATACAGGGTGTTTCAGGAGGAAAAGTCAATACTTCGGGAGGTGATAGTATCGGTCAATGTGAGAAAAAAAAGTTCATATAAACATGTGTCTAATTCTGAATGGTTACGGAGATAGAGCTGTTTGAATCTGATGCACGCGCAGTAGGGCGGAGTGAAAAACTCATTTTTCGAATTTTCAAATTGGCTAGTGTGGAAAATGTGTGGAGTAGTGAGGAAATAAGCTGGTATAAATTTAAAATCATAACATTAATATCTTCAGGTGCCATAATGACCTTCAATATTGAAAAAAATTGAAAAAAGCAGATTTTAACCAATAATTACAGAAGAGTCCACGATGCACAATAGACAAGAATTTATTCACACTTGTATAAAAATAGCTCAGTCAACCTTTAAAAAAAGTTTCTATTCTCTAAAAACAGTTTTCTATAGTCAGCTCACTCAGCTGTCACGTGAGTACCTCGGTTCAGTGTAGCTGTCGCTCTCGTAGCAGGTGGGTGTTCTGTTGTTGGCGTTACTCAGGTAGTCTAAACTATATTTCTTATATATTTTGCATTTCTGTATTGTGTTGCCCTAAGTTTGCCATGTACTATTAACTGAAATTAACGTATAATTGATATTAGCTCTTTCTTTTTCAGATTTGTATACTTTCAAAATGTCTCGAGTTTGTGCAAAATCAACCAGGGCCTCAACTGAGTGCCCCATATTTGGTATGGGGGAAGATTTGTGGCACAGGAATCTTCCTACATACGAAGGAGTTTTTAAATATTACTTGTTTGTAAGAAACGATTTGAAACAGAATACTAATAAAGATCCTTCAATATCTCAAATATTAGAACAAGTTGTTGATAAATTGAAAACAATTTGGGAAAGTGCTTCCGTCCCAATTCTGTCAGACAGGCGAATTGAAACAATGTTCAGAAGCTACCACGAAAAGTATCGTGTCATTATGAAGCCATACCAAAGCAGAAAAAATTCTGAAGCTTACAAAGCAAGGATTGATATGTTCAAAAAAGAAGCACACACGAAACTTTTTGACATTGCAGCGTGCAAGTGCAAAGTACTAACACAATGTTCTTGTCCCAAAGAAAAAACGGTTCCAAAGGAAGAAGTGACGTTCCTCTTAGATCAAAGGAGTGAAAGAAAACTGTTTATTGATAGAGTAGATATTACACTCTCAAAGAAAAAAGCATCTACGTTGCTAAGAAAGCAAAAAGAAGCTGTGAGGCTCACCAAAGAATCTTCACAGGAGAAATTGCAGGATACAAATGTTGAATTATCATCATCGACATCAAATAGTGAAAGTGAATCTGGCGAAATATCAGACGATACATTTCCAGAGCCAGTTAGCTCGAAGAGAAAGCTCGAACAACCTGAAGAACAATTATTCAAGAAAAGGAAAACTACAAATCTACCTTCAGTGGCTACTGCTTGTGACAGGACTGCAGTTTCAGATCGAGCTGCAGCATTCATTGTTAGTGCAGTATTGCAAGATATTGGAGAAGTTTCTATTGACAATACATCTGAAGTAGTGGATAGGAGTAAAATCAGAAGAGAAAGACAAAAGAAGAGATCAGAAATTATGAAAGATCAAAATCAGGTCCCAATCAGAGGAATCTATTTTGATGGTCGAAAAGATTCTACACTCTTCCAAGAAAAAAAAGATTCCAAAGTATATCAGAAGAAGGTAACAGAAGAACATATCACTTTAGTGAGAGAACCTGGTTCAGATTATTTGGGCCATTATTCTGTGAATTCTGGATCAGCTGAAGAAATATGTAAAGGAATGTTTGAGTATATTGGAAATAATGACATGAACCTGGAAAACCTTGTTGCCATTGGATGCGATGGTGCAGCAGTCAACACTGGAGAAAAGGGAGGCGTTATAAGGCTTATAGAATTGAAGCTGAAGAAGCCAGTTCAACATTTAATGTGCCAGCTCCATGCCAATGAATTGCCATTACGCCATTTAGTTGCAAAGCTGGATGGAAAAACATCTGGCCCCCGCGGATTCACCGGTCCTATTGGCAGGGAATTAGAGAACTGTGAGAGTCTTCCTATTGTCGAGTTTGAAAGGATTGATGCTGAGGAACCAACTGTAGACTGTGAAGATCTTAGCACCGACCAAAAATATCTAATTGATATTCATCAGGCCATAACAAAGGGATATTGCTCTCCAGATCTTGCTCATCGTAGTCCAGGCAAAATGGCACATTCACGATGGCTGACTACAGCAAATCGTTTGCTTCGTCTATACGTTTCAACTGTAAGTCCATCTGAGAACCTCATGAACATTGCTTCTTTTATAATGAAGGTCTACATCCCAATGTGGTTTTCTATTAAGCAAAGTACGTCTTTTGTCAATGGCTCAAAACATGTTTTCAAAACTATTGAACTAACAAGAACACTGAATGACGAAGTAAAGGATATTGTAAACCCTGTCATACAAAGAAATGCATTTTTTGCAAATCCAGAAAATATTCTAGCATCAATGATTCATGATGACCGCAGCGCCATAAGAGAATTAGCGTGGAGGCGAATAAAGAAAGCAAGGCAAACAAACAAGGAAAAAGTTGTGAGGCGTTTCACAGTACCTGTTATTCAATTTGAAGCTACTGATTATACTGATTTAATTAATTGGCAAAAATGCATTGTCACTGAACCACCTGTGACAAGACACCTGACAGAAAATGAGATTGAAGAATTCATAGAAAACAAGAGTACCCCTCCATTCGAGAAATTCCCTTGTCATACACAAGTAGTAGAAAGAATGGTAAAATTAGTGACTGAAGCATCATCAAAAGTATTTGGATTGAACGCGCGAGATGGCTTCATAAGATCAACACTTCAGTCACGTAAAAAAATGCCATCATTCGAAAGTAAAGCTGAATATAGTTTAAATAAAACGTTAATAGAAAAAAACATGCGCAAGGATGGGTGGTTGGGAGGGCATGGGTGGAGCTCGACACGCAGCCACCTCCTCGTGGTGAGTTCTGGATTATTTAGATCATTAATCAAAAGAACATTGATCTAAATAAACTAAGAGCTGCGTAATTCAGTAACTATTTTGGTAATTGGAACACTTAATATATAATAATAACAAGTAAGTTTCAGTTATTGTACTAATGCAGAATATAAGAAAATCATTATATTTCACTTTTTTCGACGGCTTTGTGGCACCTGAAGATATAATTTCGCAGGACTAATATTTATGCACAGTCATTATCTATAGCACCCACATATTTTCCGCACTAGCCATATTTGAATTTCGAAAAAACGTTTAAAAACCTCATTTTCGATCCGCCCTAACGCGCAGCTCTTCCTCCCCCTTCCCTCCCCTATAACTTTGAAGCATGTAAGGTGTAATGTAAGCATGTAACATAAGCCAACCGACAGCTGACTGTTGTGAGTGACATTGTTTGGTGTTTGAAGCAGTGTTAAGAATGCCACACACCTTCACACATGCCGAATATGCAGATATGGTGTATGTCTACGGTTTTTGCGATGGAAATGCAATAGCTGCTGTTGCAGAATACCGTCGACGGTTTCCGAACCGCAGAATTCCGGATCGAAGAGTGTTTACAGGGTTTACAACACATTGCGTGAGATTGGTACACTTCCCAGCGCTCATGTTTCATCTGAACGTGAAGGTCAACAAGATGTGGATGAAGTGGAAAACATTCTTCAGTTGGTAGAGCGTAGTCCTACTACTAGCTCACGAAGAATTTCTACACGTCTCGGTGTACCACACACAAGAGTATGGCGAACATTACGTGAGGAAGGCTTGCATCCATATCATGTACAGCGTGTACAACACCTTCAACCAGGAGACGCTGCCATGCAACTGGAATTTTGTCATTGGGTAAATGCTAATCGCCGATTGCTTCGATTAATACTGTTCACCGATGAAACTACTTTCACCCGTGGCGGTATCAACAACACTCGTAACTCTCATCGGTGGTCAGACGAAAATCCAAATGCCACTGTGGAAACAAATTTTCAACATCGCTTCTCTACCAATGTGTGGTGCGGTATCATCGATGATCAGCTGATTGGCCCTGTTACTTTAGAGAATCGTCTTACAGGACAAAGTTACCTAGAATTTCTGCAAAATGAATTACCAGGACTATTGGAGGATGTTCCTTTGGCTACACGCGCTGGTATGTACTTTCAGCATGACGGAGTTCCTCCACATTCTACCCGTCTGGTGATGCAATACCTAAATCAAACTTTCCCTGGTCGATGGATCGGCCGCGGTGGTCCCATTCAATGGCCACCAAGGTCTCCAGACCTCTCTCCGTTACTAGTCTAGGGGGTGGTTATTGTGCAAAAGTGACTTTTTCAATGCAGTCCCCCCCCCCCTAAGAATATGGAGGATGTCTATCTGAATGGGGAAATTTCAACATTTGACCAGTGGGATCATGATAACCACCCTGTACATACCCTCTGAAATTTATCATCAGAATTACCCCAAAACTGTCATTTTCACCATTTTGCATGGGAAATGCATTGATTAGTTTATTAGCTATATTATTAGCTATGATTAGTTTAATCTATGCATAAACATATATCATATGTATGTATGTGTATATAAGGGTGTATGTGTGTGTATTTGCATGTGTATATGTATATGTGTGCAGGCGAATGTGTGCAATAGAAGGATCAACTGAGACACCTGTTGTTTTTTCGAGATCTGCTGCAAGTGAAGTGCTGGATTTGTGTCTATCTCGAAGGGAAGTAATCTATAGATATTGTAGATCAGATGGAGAAAGCTTAGAGGGCCTCCCTGATCTAGGGCGATCAGCTGGGGTTCCATTTGAGCTGTGACGAGCCAAGATTTTTTGTACACCAGTTTTGGAAACGCCTGTAGATTCACTTATTTTTCTTTGACTCAGTCCCTCATCATGCAAATGTATTATTTTATATCTAATCTCATCAGAAATTGTACTTTTTGTCATTTCTTAAGCCTGTGAAAGAAAAAACAGCATGAATTAGGATTATAATGAGAAACGTTTCGGATAAATTTCTTTGCAGAATTTAAGTGAATATGTCAAAACTTTTAATTGTAAATATTGATATAACAATAGCTTAGGAGCATTTACTGCAGATCCATCAGTAATAGTTCGCTAGATCTTTAAACACATGCGTTATAAGTAATATAGGGTGTCTCAAAAGTCACTATCTATTTTGAAAAATAATGGGATTACGAAAAACTGGTTTAAGACATGAAAAATATATTTATTTCAAAGTAAGTGCCACAAAGAATTAGTGCTATTTATTTATCTGTCTCCACATGGCGACCATCAGGGTCTCTACAGAGCTCAAAGCGATAAGTTGTTTCCCGGAACACACTTTCCAGCATTTGAGGTGTTATTTTCTGAACTGCATCGGTAATACGATTTCGAAGTTCGGCTACATCACTAATTCTTCTACCAGTGTACACCTTAGACTTAATGAAACCCCAGGCGAAAAAATCTAATGGTGTTAAATCGGGTGAACGTGCTGCCCATGGTTGTGTTCCTCCACGACCAATCCAGCGACCGGGGAAGCGTCTGTCAAGATAATCACGTATAATTATTGCATAATGGCACGGTGCTCCATCCTGCTGAAAAACTACTGTGTCAAGAATGCCATCTGTAAGAAGTTGAGGTTCGAGGAATTGTTCAAGCATGTCAAGATAATAAACCAATTAACTTTTTTTAAATACACAAATTTGCACCAGAAGTACATATCTTTATGCCAGCATAGCATTTTTTAAAAAAACATCTAATGTCACCGAAATAGATAGTGACTTTTGAGACACCCTGTATAATGAATCAACCCTCAGGTCCAATTTATGCAGACTAGAGGGTCATCCAGCTTATACAACTTTATACACTTAAGTAATAACTTAGTTATACGTTAATATGAACCAGAGGTTCTAGTTAATATGTATTTTAGTATCAAAACCAATTTTCATACAACAGATTACACTGGTATGCATCAATTTTGCTGTCAAGGGTTTTGTAAGTGATTCTTATAGAGTTTTTCCTGCTGATTTCGAATCTGCAATCCGTTTTTCTCAATCAGCTCAGGTTATCCGGCTATGGCCTCATAAGTAAAATAGAATTTTTCGTGATTTTGTCAAAGCGGAATTGGAACAGTAACATCTATCATCACTTGTTTCACTTGTATAATATCTTTTTTTACTTTTCAGGCATATAGATAAAATATTTCATAATGAATAGAGCGTGTAAAAATTATCCCAATAGATTCTGCTACATATGTGGGACGGTTACCATGCCAAATAACCAGTCCCAAATCACTAAATTTGTGAAGACAATGTATAGAGCATACTTTGGAATTAAGCTAGGGGACCAGGACAAAAATTTCGCCCCTCATATGTGCTGCAAGACGTGCATTGAAAATTTGAGAAGATGGAGCAAAGGCAGAGCGAAATCTTTGCCTTTTGGAATTCCCATGATTTGGAGAGAAGAAAGGATCACGTGACAGATTGCTATTTCTACATGACAAACCTCCAAGGTGGGCTTATAAATTTATTTTTCTTAAATATTTTGAAATCCTCGTATGAAACTTGACATAATATTCACCATAATGTAATATTCACCATATATAGCATAATATTCACCATAATGGTAATCATACATTTACATATACATATTGTTATAGAAAATACATTTACACATACATATTGTTATACAAGTTACATTTACATATACAATGATTGTATATTTTCTTTCTTTTTCATTCATATTGTCCCCGAAGGGACAATATGAATGAAAAAGAAAGAAAATATACAGACTCCATCGACCTATTTCATATCTTACAGACCGCAGCCTTCTCTCACGAGCCGCCACTGTCTGAATGCTTCTTCTATTTCATATGCAAGTTTTATATCCATGTTTCTGTGTTTCTATTTTCAGGAGTTAACAAGAAGAATAAACACATTGTTGTATACCCTGACATTCCTTCTGCTATGAGACCTGTACCCCATGGTCCTGGAATTCCAATACCCGACCCACCTCAAACCCTGGATTTCGATGATTCTGATGATGAATCAATGACCAATGCCAATGACCAGTCCCAGTCGTATATACCTCAAAATACCGCTTCAAATGAGCAGAGGCCTCTCACTCTCAACCAGGCCAAACTTAATGATCTTACCAGGGATTTAGGACTTTCCAAATTAGCTGCCGAGATCTTGGGCTCACGACTTCGAGAGGACAACTTTCTGGCTCCGGGAACAACATTCTCCTGGTATAGGAAACGAGAGGAAGAATTCCGCAAGTTTTTTGCAGTGCACAAAAATACCTCTTCCTTAGTGTACTGCTGCAATGTTGAGGGGCTAATCGAATCCTTGGGCCTGCCATATAACGCATCAGAATGGAGGCTATTTATAGACTCGTCTAAACGAAGTTTGAAAGCAGTACTTCTCAACATTGGGAATAGGGTTGCATCAGTCCCTGTAGCACATTCCGTACAACTTACTGAGAGCTACGATAACATGAAAATTTTACTGGATGCTCTCGTATACAACCAACATAACTGGAGGATCTGTGGAGATTTGAAGGTAATAATAATATCATAAGTAAACTATTGCTATTGACTATGTTGTTTTTCCAAAGGTTATTTGAGAGCGTATAAGAACACTTAACTTCCCCACAGAAGTGATACAGTCCAATGCATAGATTTTTTTATCTGATAGAACAAATTCTCTAAATTCTTTAAATATTTTCATTTTTTTTCAGATTGTGGCATTTGTATTGGGAATGCAAGGGGGATACACGAAATACCCATGTTTCCTCTGCAAATGGGATAGCCGAGCGGATGAGAAGCACTATGCACAGCGTGAATGGGCATCCAGAGAGAATTTTGAACCTGGGTCGCATAATGTCGTTTCAGTGCCCCTTGTACCACCAACAAAAATTTTGCTCCCACCACTTCAAATTAAGCTGGGCTTGATGAAAAATTTCATCAAATCAATGAATAAGGAGGGTTCAGCATTCCGATATCTCGAGAGTAAATTTCCTCATATATCTGATGCTAAACTAAATGCTGGGGTTTTTGATGGTCCTCAAATTCGAACTTTGATCAAGGATACTCAGTTCGAAAACGCAATGACTCCAACTGAGAAGAATGCCTGGCAGGCATTCAAATCAGTTGTCACTGATTTTCTTGGCAAGCGTAGAAGTCCAGAATACGAGTCCGTTGTCGAAAACTTGATGGAAGCTTTCAAAGCTCATGGGTCGCGCATGTCCATAAAAATGCACTTTTTGTGGTCCCACTTGGACTATTTTCCTGAAAATTGCGGGGATTATAGTGAGGAACAGGGTGAACGATTTCACCAAGATATCAAAATAATGGAAGAGAGGTACCAGGGAAACTGGGATATCAATATGCTGGCGGACTAGTGTTTGAAGCGAGACGTGCCCGAAGAAAAACACAGAGGGAAAGCCAAAAAAACTTCATTCCTTCCTCAATAAACTTTTTTCCATATTCATTGTATGAATAAAAGTATTTATTCACACAATGTTTTCATTTTTCACGAGTGTTCTTATAATATTACTCGTATCTACAGTGTTTAAGCTAAAAAAATCAATAAATTTGGGGATAAAATTGGACTTATAATAAATGGCCAATAGAGAAAAAACCTGACCTGATTGAGGAAAACCAATGTCATTTTCGAATTCAGCATGATCGAATTATATAATATGAGTTGAAAAAACCCTCACAGCAGAAAAAAAAATTTCATATGCATACCATTGAATTATCTAATAGTTAACAGATCGACAGTGGTCTCTGACTTTTGCACAGTACTGTGTATATATATATATATATATATATATATATATATATATATATATATATATATATATATATATATATATATATATATATATATATTATATGAATAGTTATGCCATTACTGCTACCCTGGTGCAAGGGTGAAGGATATAACCAATAGTGTTGACCATTTTACAGACACAACCTCAGAGGTTCCGTCGGTACTAATAACGGTACTAATAACGTTTTAAATTCTAGATCGGAAGAGCTGCTGGCTGGGTACAGGGACTTACTAGAGCGACTAAAGGAAAAAACTAATAAGATTGTTTTAACAGGTCCACTTCCTCGAATTATCCAACGTAGCAATTTCTACAGCAAGACGACCTATATCAACAATAACCTAGTCTCTTACTCTTTGCCAACAGGAAGGAGTGCATTTTACGAATTTTTGGAACAGTTTCTACGGCAGGAGGGACTTGTTCCTCGGAGATGGACTTCATCTTAATGACGTTGGAGCTGCGCGTTTAGGAAGACTATTTCATAATACTCTCTTCTTTTCAGGCTGCCGTAACTCGAACGGTCCCGGCGTAAATTCCTCAAATTTCCCCTGCGCTCGCGAAGGTATTGCAATTACAAACAATTTGAAGGTTCTATCCTTAAATGCTCGTAGCCTACGAAATAAAATAAACGATTTTTTTCTTTAATTGCTTGTAAAGACTATGATTTAATTGCGATAAATGAATCGTGGCTTAGCACTGAAACACGTGACTTTGTAGGGGAGTATCAAATTAGAGGTTGTAGACTTTTTGTTAAAAACAGAATAGGTAGGCGAGGAGGCGGAGTTATGTTGTATATCAAAGGTAATATTGCGAACATTATAGAAGTAAAGCACAGAATTCCAGAACCGATAGATTCGACTATAGCAGAACTTAAATTGAACGATTTCAAACTTGTTGTTGCGGTTATATATAGGCCCCCTAAACAAACAACTGATACGGACGAAGCGTTATATGGTGAACTAAAGAGAATAATAGGTAGTGAGCAGGCCTTAGTTACGGGTGACTTTAATTGCGCCAACGTGAATTACGATACATTGCAGGGAGACGCGGAAGGTAATCGTTTAGTTAATTTTCTCGAGGATAGCTTTCTTATTCAAAAGGTTGTGGAACCTACGAGGTTGGACCGTATTTAGATTTAGTAATAACTACGGACGATAGGCTAATCACAGATTTTCAAGTAATAGAACTGTTAAGCAATAGCGATCACAATATGGTAGAGTTTGTCCTCTCAGTAAGTCACTCGAAACCAGCTAACTCGACTAAAATTCCTAACTTCCAGCACGCAGACTTTTGTAAATTTAGAAATGAATTGTCACACGTCAATTGGGAAAACGTAATGGGGATCTCCATAGCAAAACTAATGTGGGAATCGTTCGAAACAGTATTTAGGACTATAAATGAGGAATGTGTACCGTACAAAATTAAGCGTTCGAAAGTAAACAACAAGCCCTTGTGGTTTACTTCTAAAGTAGGAGATATTATAAAGAGTAGCGATAGGGCTTATAGGCTACATAAGTGCGATAAAGACAATTTGTGGTTACGAAACAACTATAAATCTCTAAGGCGTGAAGCGAAAAGTGTACAGACTGTACAGTAATAAAAAAGTCCAAGCGCGAATTTGAAATCTCCATAGCTCGTGACGGCAAAGAAAACCCCAAGCGATTCTTTCAATACGTCAACAACAGGAATCCAGTAAAAAGTGTCTTGGGGCCGTTGAAAAATTTTAACGGAGAGCTAGTTTCTGAAAACAAGGAAATGGCCACCTTGCTAAACGAATTTTTTACGTCGGTTTTTACTATAGAAGATGTAACGAATATCCCTACGGTCATAGACATAATACATTTTGATAATGATAATAGTTTGGATAATATTGTGGTTAGTGAAAGGGAAGTAATGCGCTATATTGATAAAATGAAAATGCGTAAATCACCGAGGCCGGATTCCATATATCCCATACAACTAAATGAATTAAAATAAAGCATTGTTGTGCAGCTAACAAAGATTTTTAATGCATCTATTTCTGAGGGGTGCGTACCAGATAATTTCAAGTTAGAAAATGTAACACCTAGCTTTAAGAAAGGCGATAAAGGTGCGGCGGGAAATTATAGGCCACTCAGTTTAACGTCTGTTGTAGGTAAGCTACTGGAATCAATAATTAGGGATCGTATAGTCGAACACTTAGAATTGCATAACTTGGTTAGAAATACGCAGCACGGTTTTAGGCGTTGATACCGTACCGCACAAAAGACTCATTGAAAAAAACTAAGGCTCATGGAATCAGGGGTGTAGTTGTAGGAAACAGAGGGTGGTCGGTGATGGAGCCGAGTCGTGTTGGGCTAATGTAGTGAGCAGCGTTCCTCAGGGTTCTGTATTGGGCCCCTTGCTTTTTCTTATATATATATTAACGATTCAGATGTCGGCCTAGTCAGTAGTTTCAAAGTTTGTGGATGACACGAAGTTGGGTGGTAGGGCGATTAATGACGAAGATAGAAGTAACATCCAGGAAGACCTGAATAAAATCGTTGATTGGTCAGTCACATGGCAAACAAGATTTGACGTCGATAAGTGCCAAATTTTACATATAGGTTCGCGTAACGGTAATTTTGCGTTAGTATGTCAGGGAAGGAGTTAGTAAGCGTAGAGCAGGAAAAAGATTTAGGAGTTATAGTCACTGGTGATTTAAAAGTAGCGAAACAAAGTACAGCAGCGGTCAATAAAGCGAACAAAGTGCTAGGTTTTATAGCTCGGAATTTTGAGTACAAATCGCCCGATATTATTGTTCCTCTTTATAAATCATTAGTTAGACCCCATTTGGAGTACGCGATCCAATTTTGGAATCCGCATATGCGAAAAGATATAGACAAAATCGAAAGAGTTCAAAGACGAGCAACTAAGATGACTCCGTCGCTTCGGTCGAAGTCGTACGAGGATAGGCTTTAGGAGTTAAAATTGACTACACTCGAGACTAGGAGGCTAAGGGGGGATCTAATCCAGGTTTTTAAAATTATGAATGGGTTCGATAACGTAGATAGCGATAGCTTTTTCGAAATATCTCAATATAATGGGACTAGAAATAACGGGTGTAAGTTGACAAGTAGAAGGTTCGAGACAGTAGTTGCCAAAAACTTTTTTACGCATAGAATAGTAAATAGGTGGAATAGTTTGCCGGTAGAAGTAATTAGTAGCACGTCTATAAACATGTTTAAAAATCGATTAGACGCATATGTTGATAGATTGGGTATAGTTTAAGGTAGTAAAATGAAGGCTTTGTGGTTCGGAACCCACGTAAAATTGTAGGTCCTCTCCGCCACCACGGAAGACATGCACAATACACAATTACGAATACAGTTAGGTAGACCAGCCATGAGTGGATCTTATGGTCTTTGTTGGTCTGAAACATTATAATTTTTATATGGTTTTTATCTCTATCTTATCTGCATAGAGAAGACCTAAATGAAAATCCATTTAAATGGAATCTCAACGAGAATCCGCGACCATTCCTTTATTGAAGGAACTTTGAATTCATTTAAAATAGTGATCTCTCTCTCTCTCTCTCTCTCTCTCTCTCTCTCTCTCTCTCTCTCTCTCTCTCTCTCTCTCTCTGAAAATAATATAAAAAATTAAAAAAATGCTTCCATATAATACTGAATGAATGCATTCTTTTGTAAAAAAAAAACGCAAAAATATTTCAGGTATTTCTGTTTCGTGACCCAAATTCTTGAGATTTTAATTTCTCCCATCCTTTGTTCGCTTTCAGTTGACGAGATTCAAACTCTCTTTGTAATTCGTGTTTTATGTAGTCCTTTTCTCACTGTCTTCCCTACTAAGTATCCTGTACCAATAATAATTAATTTGGCCATCCTAGTCAGAGATACTGTCGATGAACAAAGTACAATTTATTGAGTGGTGTAACAAAATTATTTACCAGATTTGGGGGATTTTTCTGTAGCTTTCGGAAATGGCATCAATTTAGCAATTTTTTATACTTAAGTTAAAACTTGGACGATGGCCTGGAAACTCACCCGATTAAAACTCGTGCAAAATTCTGAATGCAGTTATCAAACAAACGAGATGAAGTAGATTTCTGCAATATTCGAAGAGGCTAAGACAAAATTCATTCATGAGAAACGCCGTCAGAGTGCTGAAAAAAGCTTTGCAAAGCACCGAGATTGACAAAGGGTTGTTTGGTCGACTTATGCGTCCTTCAAAATCGTGTTAAACTGGTAGCGGAAACACAAGGAAAGAATATTGAACGTTATTAAGATTGGCAATGTTTTAAAATTTGATCAAAATATTTTTCTCTTAATTTCTCCAAACTGGTAAAGAATTTTGTTACATTTTATTTAATTTGAATAACAACAGACGACGTTATACAAGCTTTGAGAAGAAACAAGCGCATTTTAAAAGGAAACATTGCAGACAGTCAGTCTTACAGATTATTCCTTGTATCAAACAGTACAGGGTAATAAAACATAATTTTAA
This sequence comes from Bathynomus jamesi, assembly GCA_023014485.1. Lineage (NCBI taxonomy): Eukaryota > Metazoa > Arthropoda > Malacostraca > Isopoda > Cirolanidae > Bathynomus > Bathynomus jamesi. Next base: position 110,185 of record JAJOZX010002068.1, read on the forward strand.
TAGTATCAACAGATAGGGTAATAAATTGATTTTTAAAAATTAAAAAATTCGCAGAAATACTGTCATTTGCACCTTTTTAAATGTGGTTCTTAACCCCTGGGTCGCGACCCAAAATTTGGTCGCCAAGCCATTTTGATTGGGTCATTAAATTGTCATTTATCATTTATTTATGTTATCCCTAATCATTTTACCATTAATTATTTATTTTATTATCTATTACGAGTGAACTGTTCGAAGGCATCGGTCGCCGAGCTAGCCCCGTGACCAGAATTTGGATCGCAGCCTAAAAAAGTTAAGAACCACTGTGTTAACCCCTTAAATGTATCATCTAATAACAACACACGAAAAAGACTGAAAACTGATTAAGTTACACGCATGAAACTGAAGTATTTTATCATTTTGTTTCAACTACCAAACTATGCATGAAGTTCGTATTTCATTTTTCTCCTCTTTCGTGTAAAATGGTTTTCTAAAGAAATCTTTCAGTTGAAGATGACCTTTTTCCCCATATTCAAATTAACAGTAACTTATATTATTAAAAGTGAAAAGACGTGCGTGTGTAACACAAAAATTTAGTTATAAAAACTAAAAGAAACAAAAATAGTGACTGGAAAAGAATGTAAACCTCAATAATAGCGTATGAAACTTCACAAAAACAATTACTGATAGTTAAACTATTAAAATATGACTAAAAACGAAAAAATAAAGAATCAAAACAATTTGAAATAATCAACTGGCGAAACGATCAAATTCTATAGAATTATTAAAAAATAAGCTATTCAATTGTGAACGATGCTGTTAAATTAAACACATATTCCTAAATAAATATGCACCTCCATGTATGTAGACAACCTTGACGTCATCATGGAGCTTTTTACTAATAGTCTTTTTTTTATGCCTAAAAAGGTCAAGAACAACTGTGTTAACCCCTTAAATGTATCATCTATTGAAAACACAACTTAAAGTTTTACGAATCCTGTCTGTACGAATCCTGTCTGTTCAATAAATGTCAAAAGTACAAATCGTGAATCAGTTTACGTATGTCATTTCTCGTACCTTAATTACAACGGATATTGTATAACATTCTATAGTAGAGACGTTGGCACATTTCTTTCGAGCGTTCCTTTTTAATTCCTCAAGGGCGATGCGTGACCGTGTCTTGTAAACACCGTGTCTTGTGATCCTCACAAAAAAGGAACATTCGAAGGGAGGGTGCCAACATCTCTACCAGAATGTTATACAATGTCCGCAGTAGTTTAGGTAAGAGAAATGACATGAAAATGGCTTTATGGCCTGCAGTTTTAACATTCATTGAGTTGATAAATCTTCCATATGGAGCCGGATGTTTTGTTATGTTAGATATATATATATGTTATGTTATATATATATATATATATATATATATATACTGAGGGAAATTTGAGGACAGCCACCTATCCAACTACTACCTACAGAAAAGCGATGTCGCGACTTGAACGCGATGTAGCCCCAATACACCAATTTATATGACTCACTATAATGTGCATTAAACTATTTTACAGAAATCTCACAATGGGTAGCATTTCGTGCATGGATAATTGAGTTTTCTGCAACAGAACTAAAATATGCACACGGCACAAATATGCACACGGCACAAATATACAGTGAGAAATGTATGTTACATTCGGCCAATCAGACAAGTCCTCGACTACGTGAAAGATAAGAACATTCCTGGTGGTAATTAAGCGTTTTAATTCATTGTTCATCCGCGCAAATTTCTTCACATGAGATAGACATGTTTTTTATAACTGGTTAATAAGGTTATAGTCGAAATTTAACAACGAATCATGAATGTGGTATAATACAGTGGTGCTCATAAGTATTCGTACAGAGAAATATTTCAGTTATATTCGCCCTTTCCTTATCTTTTGTATCAGGCACAGAATAGTAATGAAAAGTTTACCGTTCTTTTGGGAAAAAAATTAACAAATAAAAAAGATTTAGTTTAACTCCAACATATAATGTAAAACATCAAAGAATTTGAGGAAAATAAAGAAAATTAAAATGCAAAAGTTTCATACATTTATTTTCAAAATTATTTAATACTTTGCGTTTCCACGTTAGGCTTCAAGAATTTAAAAATTTTATCAGTAGTTGGCTGTTTACCGATGGAAAACTGTCGACAGTTCTGAATTCTAGGATTTTCTTTGTGAATCTTCATGGAAGACGGACGACTGCATAAGCCATTAGTAAGAAATGGGTCGTCGTGGTAAAGAGCTGTCTACAGATCTTAAGAGATCTGTTATTGGGGTCTAGGAAAGTTAATCGCCCCAATTCACCGCCCACAATTCACCACCCACAATTCATCGCTCATACATTTCACCGCAACACAATTCATCGCCCATACAATTCACCGAACATACATATACACATTTTATATATATATATATATATATATATATATATATATATGTTAACCCCAACAAATAAGAATGAATAAGGAAATGTTTGAAACAATATTTATTTACTAAAACCCCAATAAAGAAATGTGTGAAAATTTTTTATTAAAACGATACTCAATAAAAAGTATTTGCGAAAATTATGTCTATTATCGTGGTTACTTTTTTCAAAGGTATTTAGGTCTAAGCCTATCTCTCTTGATCTTTTAACGAACCTTTGTTTACAAAAAAGTTGATTTTGGTACTTACGTATTATCGGGACTACCAAACTGTTTATTATGTATTTTTGCTCTCGTCATTTTCGTTTAAACTAACGAAAATATCACAACTTAACCTAACCATCATCAAGGGCGTACAGTTGACCTAACCAGGCATTCAGTTGACCTGACCGGGCATTCAGTTGACCTGACCGGGCATTTTCCGTTTTGTTTTGTCTAAAACACATTCTAATATGAAATATTATGAGCTATCCCTCTTATATATTCGACAATACAATGCCCTGAATCGCGCAATTGCGATATTTTCTTTTTTTCTTTTTTGAGGTTCGTGACCACCTATGTACTGTTCAATTCTGATTTCACTTAAAGTTTGTTCTTTCTTAAGGCACTCCAGAAATTTCCAATTATTTGGATGATGGGCAGCAATCTGTTCTTCTGGGCGATGAATTGTGGATGGTGAATTGTGGGCGATGAATTATCCTGAGCGATGATTTGTGGGCGATGAATTGTGGACGGTGAATTGTGGGCGATGATTTTTCCGGATACCCTGTTATTGCTGCACATGAGTCTGGAAAGAGTTGCAGGACGATAGGAGAAGAACTTAGAATTCCATTTACGACGGTTGCTGCAGTTGTAAAGAAATGGAAAGACTTTGGAACAATAAACACTCTACCAAGATGTGAACGACCTTGCATGATTTCAGAACGTACAGTCGTCCAGCTAGACGGATTGAAAGAATGACTGCTACGAATCCACGAGTGACTGCAGGTGATATTTGTCAAATATTAAGACTGTCTAAGATCGATGTCCATCCCTCTACTGTACGCCGTACATTGAGAAAAAATGATCTGCATGGAAGAGTTGCACGAAGAAAACCTCTGCTACGAAAAGCGCAAAAGGAGCTCGTTTAAAGTATGCCAAGGGTCATCAAAATGATGGATTTGTATTCTGGGAGAAAATTCACTGGACAGATGAGGCCAAAATTTAATTATTCGGGTACAACGAGCAACGGTGTGTTTGGCGAGAATTAAATACCCTATTAGAGGAAGAAAATATCCTTCTTATGGTTCAATGTGGTGGTGGTGGTAGTTTGCTTCTTTGGGGATGTTTTATTGCTTCTGATCCAGGAAAGATTGTTGTCATCAATAAAACTTTGAATTCCAGGAAATATCAGGAAAGTTTAGAAGAAAATGTATTGACTTTATTTCGGGAGTTGCGAATGGGTCGTAATTGGGTACTACAACAAGCTAATGATCCAAAACATAAAAGTAAGAGCACCATGAAATAACTTTAACAAAAGAATTTCAAGCTTCTCGAGTGGCAGATCTCAATTTAATCGAGAATTTATGGTTTGCTTTAAAAAAAAAAGTTGTCCACAAGAGAAATCCTTCGAATCTGAATGAATTGCAATAATTCTCTTTAGAAGAATGGGCTAAAATTTCTACTGAGAAACGTCGAAACCCTGTAGAAAAATACCCAAAACGAATAGCGGAAGTCATTCAAGCGAAAGGTGGACACACAAAGTATTAAATAATTTTCTAAGTATACTGTATGTACGAAAACTTTTGTATCTTAACTTTTTTTTATTTTCCTCAAATTTTTTGATGTCTTACATTACAACTGAAATATTTCTTTGTGCGAATACTTATGAGCGCCACTTATATATATATATATATATATATTATAGTGAATGTCTAAAATCAGGCAATTTGTAAATTGACTGAAAATTTAGGCAATTTGTTAAATGCTCGATTTACTTAATACCTAACTAAACCTAACCTAGCCATGAATATTTAGGCATCATATTGGGAAATGCCAGTGGGTATGCATATGCAGCATTACCAGAAAGGTTAGGTTAGGTTAGGTTAAGTTAGGTTTTGTATAGATCACAATTTGGCACATTGCCTGAATTTCAAATCAATTTATAAATTGCTTAATTTTACATATTGACTGTAACATATATAAACCTATTAACCCTGGTCAAAGTTCCGTGCGCCGGTGTCTTCACACGAACGTCAATACCTATAAGTCTGGCCTGGAGGAGGAGCGAGTTGCTTTCTTGCGATCTTCATCGCACATAGCCAAGCACACCCGGATCATCTGGTAACGTTGAGCCAGGAATCTAATCTTCTTTTGAAGATTTCAACTTTGACTGTGACGTTCTTGAGGTCCTTTGGTTTTGGTTTAAGGCTTGGTACTAGTTTTTCGATCATTTTTCATATGTAAATTATGGTGTATCTCTCTCTTCTTCTTTCCAGGGAATACAGATTTAATCCACGTTGTCTTTCCCAGTACAGTAGAGGAGTTCTTTGCAGCCATCAATCTTAGCTGTGAAATTCTTCTGGACTTCTAGTTTTTTTAATTTCTTCTTTTTGTATGGGGACGTCAAGACTGACCAGTATTGAAGTTTTAGTGTGATCAGTGTTTTCATCAGGGGAATCATTACCTTCTTGTCCCTTCGTTTGAAGGTTCTCAGTAGCTGTCCCGTAACTCATTTTGCTTTGTTTATCGCTGTCTGATTCTGTGTTTCAAATTTTGTATCATCGGCAGTGTTGGGCACTAAAGCGTTAATCCGATAACAGTTAATTAACGAAGTTAACTTTTTTTAACGGACTATTAACGGAAGTTAATTTCCATTTATCGTTATCGGACCAGTTAACTTCCGATAACTCGATATTTAGTCTGTTAAAGTCCGTTAACACGTTAACTGCGAGAAGTCATTCACGGAAGATCACCGCTCCGCGAATGAATTCAAACCGCCATAACTTCAGTCTGCTTCCAGATCTCGCAAGGGGAGGTTGGGGAGGCCCAAGAGGTCAAGACTGGCAGTTGGGCCTAACTTTGAGAAGTTGGTCTTTCTGAAGGGCAACCAGCACATTGTGTCAGTCTTTAATAAATGTGCCTAAAATTTAATTTTACCTTTCAGTTCCCGCCATAATAATTCTCTGGTAAATTAAAATTTAGTTAATGGTTAGTGGTTACAAGGGTTTCAAAACATGTAATCAGTACATTTTTTATTAAAAATTAAAAAAAGTTATTAAGCAAAAAAGTTGCAAAACGATAAAAATACAGTTAAATACCTATTTATTGTTGGATTTTGCATAAATAAACATTTTCTATGGGTTTTAAAGCTTTTTTCCTTGATTTTTTTAAATGTTAGTAAAGAAATAGTTATCGTTAACGGATTATCGTTAACTTCCGTTAACTTTGTAGTAAAATTATCGGATTATCGTTATCGGTTAAAAATTGGGGTTAACGGATTATCGTTATCGAAGTTAACTTTTTGGTTAACGGTGCCCACCACTGATCATCGGTCATTGTTACCTCTAAATCTTTTGCTTTCGTGCTTCTCTGAATTTCCTGTCTATCTGGGGCATAGTATGTTGTCTATTTAAGGTCTTCATTTCTTCCATATCTCAAGAACTGAAATTTCTCGGTGTTAAAATTCATGTTATTGTCTTCTGACCATTTGTATATTCTGTTTGTGTCCCTCTGTAGGGCTTCAACCTCTTCTGCATTGCCGATTTTTCTGCTGATCTTTGTATCGTCAACAAAGGATCTTGCTATAGGCCTACTGTTGTCGTCTACTTCATTATATATGTCTGCCAGAATAATAATGGAGTGAGGCTGTGAAGCTGAGCTGCGTACTTTTGATTCTGATGATGATATACCTTCGATTTTTACGACTTGCTACCGTTCCCTGAGGAAGTTGTTGATCCATTTGCCCATTTTGCCTGTTATTCCCACATGTTTCATTTTATGTGCTATTATGTCATCATCTCCCTTATCGAATGCTTTAGCAAAATCCGTGTATATTACATAGTAGTTATCATTGCTCTCAAGTGCGTCTATGATATTGTTATATGCCCTATTAGTTGTGATAGGCACGATCTTCCTGATGGGAATCATCGGAATCCGTACTGGTTCTCACTGAATCTTTCCTGCGTCTCCAAAAAGTCATATTTTCTCCGCGACTATTCTTTCAAATATTTCGTGAGATGTAATGTCAGTGACGCCGGTCCATAGTTCTTTGCTTGAGACCTATCCCCCTTTTATTTAAATGAACAATGTTCACTCTTTTTAGTATGCTCGGTATTTCCTCCGTGTCCAGGGATCTCCTCCATATCCAATGAAGGCGTGTAGCTATTTCGTTCTCGCAGTTTTTAAACAAGGCATTCCATTTGTCCGGGCCTTCAGCTGAATGTGATTTCATTATTTTGTCCTATAGTTTTCGCTGTAGCTTCTACGGTAAATTCAAAAGCAGTTATACATTCTCCATTTAAGTTCCCTTCAAAAAATATATTTGTCAGGTACCGCTTTGTCTCTATTTGGGATACTGAAAGCCGAGTCATATTGAGCTATTACTATTTCAGATATTTCTTTTAGATAATCGGTTAGCTCATTATTTTCTTTCCTTCAGGGTGCGATAGCGGTTCGTGTTTTTGTTTTCCTTTTCGCGAAGCTGTAGTTGGGTTATCTTTTATTGTTTTTACCGCGTTTCCTTCTTCTCTCTCTGAATGACCCTTAATTAGGGCTTGTATTTCCCTGTCTCTACTTTCCAATTTTACTTGTATCACTTTTTTGATATTGTCTGTGCAATTAATTAACTTCGTGATTACTCTCCTCTTGCGGAATAGTGTTCATTTTTGCCTCTCGAAATAGTTCCTCTTTCCCTTTGGCTGTATTTTCGGAACATATTTTTCTAAGATTTCCAGCACCTTTTATATATCATTGGTTTATTTATATATCATTGGTTAAGTTGGTGTTATTTGTAAATACCAGATCCAAGCAATTATTTTTTTCTGGTGTTATCTGTTATCAACATTTTTACTTGCTCCTCCTCTTCTCTTTTGCCCCACGTGTCCTGGTGTATATAACTATATATATATACATTTCATCACATTCTTTTGTATTTTATAGATGGGAGATTAAAATCACCGAGGAGTATGTTATTCGTGGATAGGGTGTTTAAGGACTTTATTAGGTTTCTGATTCGGCAATGGCTTCAGAGAATTTCGCAGTTGGAGTGTTCGGAGGTCTAGAGATGACTATTAGTATCACATCAAGTTTTGCAATTTTTACTGCTAAGAGGTCCACGTAGCTGTTTGATTTATTTATTACTGTCTGTCATATGGCTCTCACGTGTATGTATATATATATATATATATATATATACACGGTGTCCAAAAAAAAACTGAACACGCAAATTAATAACATGTATGCGTTCTCATAAGTTTGAATATAATAATTAAGATTTCTTATTCCAATAAATTTAATGCAAATTTATATTATTATTTGAAAAATTGTTCAATATGGGAACCATTTTGTTCTATACACTTAACCAAACGTGATCGCCACTCGTCCACGCACTTGTCTACATAATTTTGTGAAACTCTTTCCCAACCATCTATGAGTCTCCGTCTTAAATCATTTAAATCTTCAATATTCTGCCCAGGTATGTAAACCTTAGAAGATAGAGCTTCCCATATCCCATAATCCATTGGTGTAAGGTCAGGGCTATTTGCTGGCCAATTTTCGGGCTCGATAAAACTAACCTCCTGAGCTCTGAGGTACTCTATTGTCTGACGAGCTCTGTGTGCTGGTGCGCCATCTTGCTGAAAGGTGAAATCATTACCACATCTGGCTTGCATATCTTCTAGATAAATCGGCAAAACATGATTAATGTAGTAGTTTGCATTAATCCTGGCTCGAGGTGCAATAAAAACTAAACGAGATTTGCCCATCTTCGATACGCACGCACCCACCATCACACCTTGAGAAACTCTTGCCGTTTCTTTCAACAAACGTTCAGGACTAACATCTTTTTTTCTATCCGCCCTTGAGTAAACCCTATCATTTTGATTGTTTATTGGATGAGTTATATGGTAGATCTTCTCATCTGAAAACCAGATTTTTTATACCGATCTGTCATCTGGAAATCGCTCTAAAAGTTCTCGTGCACACATATTACGTCTCTGTTTATTAGCTTGTGTTATACCAAAATGATAAATTATATGAACATATCTCAATAATTATTAATTATTATTATAAATATTATTCATTATTATTATAATTATTAACTATTATGTTCACATTTCAAATTATAAAAAAAATTATAGCTTATTAAAAAACGGAGTCCAAAAAAATCGGCGTGTTTAGTTTTTTTTTGGACACCGTGTATATATATAGAGCACAGCACTTTTTCGCCCTTCTGTTCCCTCAGCAAGTCGTATGTTGTAATCATCATTTTTATTTATTTTTTATCTATGCAGTATTCGCAATTTTTACAGTCTCCTTGGCAGTCTTTAAGATGTGTTCTGTAAGGTTTGCGATGTCAGTCCTTGTTTCTTTCATAAATCCTTGCAGGTATGAAACTTTCTTTATTGTGTGGTTCGGTCTTAGCCCTTGAATATTTGCAGGACTATATTTATGTGTTCTGTTTTGCGTCGTCCTTCGAGTATTCCAAAATCAATTTCTTTCAGTGTCGCGTGTTTTGTATTCCATTGATCCTCCAGAAAGTTCCGTTTCCGGTTACCTGTTCTGGTAGTTTCTTGCTTGGTAACGGTTCGGCTCAGAGGTTCTCATCTGTGTCTACTGTATTAGCTAAATGAGGCTTAGTAGCCGTGTTGTGTGTGCGATGTCGAGTAAATTTGTTCCTTGGTTTGTATTCACAGGCTTCTTGCAGTTTTTCCTATTGTTCCTTGAGTTTGTCGGAAGTTGATGGTAGTAGCATTTCTTACTATGTTTGCAGACCTCCACTGCCTTGCATAGTACTTGCAAATGGTGGGATAATAACATTTGCAGCTGTTGCCAAATTTACAGTGACCATTATTATAATAGAAATTATACATGGTGGGGTGCTTATATGTATACAATGTCCTTCTTTATATCTGCAAAGCTCTTTGCATAGTATATGCATAAAGTTCTTTCCATAGTTTTTTGTTGTTTGTTTAATTTCCTTTTTTCTTTTTTTTTTCAATCTATTATCATGATTTCCCACTTGTTTTTCGCTATTTACTATATTCATTCTGGTGTTCTCCAACTGATCAACATGTGGTTTCTTTTAGTGCTTTTATTATAATAATGTTTTTGCCCTCTTTATATGCCGGTATTCCGAGATGTGACACGTTTGTATCTATTTCACTTTTCTTCGTCTCCTTTACTGTCTTTCTGTTCATCATTTATATTCTCTTCCTTCGCTGCTTCCTCAGTATCTCTTTCTGTTTTATAAACCGTAAACGAATTTATTGCTGTTATATCGCTTTTACAGAAATATTTTACTCCATTTAGTTGTTTGGCACTTGCTATAAGAGTAATGTCTTCTCCTTCCAATTCAGGCAGTTAAACTCAGCGAAATTGACAAAGATCACATCTAACTGCCCTTGATTCATCGGTTGCATTATTGCAAACCTTGCAAAACTGTAGAAATCGGTTACCCGTTTCCGTGCTATTTATAAACAATCTTATATAAATATTATAGAACTTACTATTTCATATATATATAAATTATATATATATATATATATAATATATATATATATATATATATATAGCTTAGATTCACATTAAACACATGAATTTCTTTATTATGGAATAATCTGGAGGAAAAATATGAAACATTCCCTCCGAGTACTTTCAAGTTTATTTCAACTCTTCTTCAGGAAAAGTTCAAATAAACTCGAAAGTATTCGGAGTGAATGTTTAACTTTTTCCTGCGGTTCATATATATATATATATATATATATTATATATATATATATATATATATATATATATATATATATATATATATATATATTAAGAAACGGTATAATGAATCAGATTCGAATCCCAATACAGTTGGATTCTGATTTGAATTCAATTCACCCAGATTCTGCCCAACTATGTATATATATATATATATATATATATATATATATACAGGGTGGGCGGAAAGTAGCTCCCTAATTTAAATTACATATAAATTATGTATAAATTGTGACTGTATTGTTATATTGTTATGGTGTGTTCTCTAAAGTGGTACAATTGTAACGGTAATCTTTTTTCTCTCTAAAGTGTTCTCTTTGTGTTCTCTAGTGGTACAATTGTAACGTTCATTTTTTTTTTTTCATTTCAGATTGAAGGGTAACATGGCTGAGCGTTTAACACTGCAGGAGCGTGCCCAGTTGGCGGCACGGTACGAAGTTTGGCAATCTGTCGTTCGAGTTCAAAGATGGTGGCGGGCCATTCACGGACCACGTGCCCAAGTGGACCCGAAAACAATCAAGAACTGCCACTCGAAGCTCATGACCACGGGGTCTGTGGCAGATGTTCGAAGATGTGGTCGCCCTTCGACATCCAGGGCCCAGGAGACGGTGCAGGCAGTTCAGGAAATGTTCGCACGGAGTCCACGAAAGTCAACTCGCCAGGCAGCTCGGGAAAGTGGACTCTCCCGCTACTCAGTGCGAACTGTGCTGAAGAAGGAGCTGAACTGGCGTGCGTGGAAGCCGCATTACTGCCAATCTCTCTCGGACGAGGACTGCGACATTCGCATGGAGTTCGGGGAAATCATGCTGGCTTGGCATGAAGACTGGCCCCATCTCTTCCGCAACATCCTCTGGAGCGACGAGGCGGTGTTCCACGTCGGAGGCTTTGTCAACCGCCACAATTGCCACTACTGGGCAGGAGAGGATCCCATGGTTACCGCTGAAAAACGGCAGAATCGGTTCAGTGTAACGGTGTGGTGTGGTATGACCTCAGATCAGGTTGTGGGCCCGTTCCTTCTGCGCAACACCATGAATGCTGAGCGGTACCTTGCTATGTTGCGAAACGAGGTCTGGCCGGTTGTCAGCACATGGGAGAACATCGACGATCTGATATTTATGCAAGATGGTGCCCCTCCGCACTTCGCTCTTGTTGTCCGTGAGTGGCTGGATGCCCACTTCCCTGGGCGTTGGATGGGTCGTCGTGGTCCACATCAATGGCCAGCCAGGAGCCCCGACTTGACACCGTGCGACTTCTTTCTTTGGGGGTGGGTAAAGGAAGAAGTCTACCGCACCAAACCGAGGACATTGGAAGAACTGGAGGACCGAATTCGGGAAGTCATGTCCTCCATCCCGCCGGAGTTTGCTAAAGTCAGTGGACGCCATTCCTGGGCGGCTCCAGAAGCTGGTGGAAAGAGTTGGAGCCCACATTGAATTTTATAGAAAACCTACCATGTATGCCTACCTTTTCATATTATTTCTTCTGAAATAAATGGATAATATACGTATTTTTTTACCAATCCAAAATAGGGAGCTACTTTCCGCCCACCCTGTACATATATCAGAGGGGTCGACCACAGATCGATCCTGAACCGTCGTTTGAGCTCACTTAAAATAAGTAAGTATATATATATCAGGGAATGAGGTGTATTGCTAAATACACGAAAGGCCTTAGAATATTTTTTCTTTTTCCTTGTGGGTTTGCATCATCCATTTACTTCACGCGTGTGTATATATATATATATATATATATATATATATATATATATATATATATATATATATATATATATATATAAAATCACTAACAGTGAAAGTATATCATGGAAATAACTTTTAGCTCCTACCTTTATAACTCCATCAAATCATTGTCTGAAAAGGAACCTTTTTGCTTATATTTTGAGCTTCACGTGAATAAAATAATTACAGTTGATTAAGGACAATCAGTTAAAAAAAGAGTCCATTTTTTTACCACCACCGAAACAGCCAAACACTGAACAGGTTCTGTGAATCCACTGATATCACAAATAAGGATTACAGTTACTTAACATCACAGTTCTCTGAAGTAACTTAGAATTTCTATGAATATGAACCGAAAACCGACCTGCCATACGCCATGGCAACCAGTGACCAATGAACGTCTTCCTTTTTTGATACGCCTTCTAACGTTAGCCAATCATGATCGACTATTAATGTAAAGCGGATTTACCCTTCATTTTCTAATCTCGTTCAATAAGACAACTGACTTTCTTTCTAGACTGTTCTAACTTTCACTACAAGAAAATGAAAGTTTAGTCATATAATAATAATCTATACTATAATAAGAGAGCTGTCCGTCCGTCTGTCTGTCTGTCTGTCCGTCCGTCACACTTTCAGAAATTGTTAGAAAAAATTGTGAGAAAAAAAATTCAGAAATTGTAAAAAAAATTCAGAAATTGTATTACGGGCGGAAATGTGAAGCTCAAGATTTTCATGACTGTGTTCTTTTCTGTAGTTTAGCAATGGGGGAAGGGTGGGAGTGGGGGGAAGGGTTGGGGTGGGCGAAAGGGTGGGGGTGGGGGTAATGGGGGATGGGTGTGGTAATGGGGAGGGGTGGGGGTAATGGGGGAGGGGGTTAGCCCCAAGTTGTATGAATGGGGGTGAGGAGGTTTTGGGAGATACCAGATTCAGAAATGTTGACACAATGTGAAGCTCAAAATTTTCACGGCTGGGTTCTTTTTTTGTAGTTTAGCCTGTCTAACCGTCAGCGAAGTGACGGGAACTGTACTAGTAATAATAATAATAGGCGCCTCGGTGTGTAGTGGTTAACGTCGCTGACAACGAATCCATCGGACGCGGGATCAAGACCCGGTGACAGCAGGCGGCACGCAGCAAAACCCAGCTGTTTATCCTTCCACACAAAAAAATTGGTTGGTAAATAAATGGGTACCCTGGGTAGCTTAGTGGTTAAGACGCTGGACTGCTGTTGGGGTGTAGTTCGGATTCTACGTTAAACTGTAGGTCTAAGGTGGAGTGACAAGCTTGACCTTCGTCAGAATGAACAATTCGGGCGGAAGCAAAACTAAAGTTAATAATAATAATAATAATTTATAATAATAATAGTCATATATACGCGTGTGTGTGTATATATATATACATACAGGGTGTTTCAGGTCGATCCTAGAAATATGGAAAAGAAACGCTTCATATTAGTTACTGAATTACTATGACAAACTTCAAATACCAAATACAAACTAAATTTGCTGTACAACAGGTCTTTTAGACTCTTACTTAAATTACCCCCGAGATGCTCAGCTTCGCAAATGTTTACTATCCGCAATGTCCCGAGCTTCCCGGAGGTAACAAAACGTGCTCAATATAGTCTGACGCAAAGAATTAAAAAATCAACCAACCCGATTATCCAAGCCATCTATGAGTCCTGCCGTTTATCCTCTAAGGCAGAGCTTTCCAAACTGTGTGTCGCGACACATTAGTGTGTCGCCAATACCTCCCAGTGTGTCGACAAATTTAGTTAATTATTTTCATTTTTTTTGTATTTTGAAAATTTTGATTTTTGTATCAACAAAATCGGCTACAAGATAAACCACCTACTGAAAAATTATCTGATATTTGATATTTGATAAAAATTAATTAATGTGTCGTGAAAATTTTTATGCTTAAATAGTGTGTCGCCAACGTGAAAAGTTTGGAAAGCTCTGCTCTAAGGCCTAAGCTATGGAATTCTTGGTTCGAGAACGTCTGTCTGTAGCTCCACTTAACTCTGATATTACTGTATTGTTTCTAATCAATTGTATATATTTTTATCCTTAGTATGTGAACTGTCATTGTATTAATAATATTTGTCATATGAACTATAGTCTGCCAATAAACCTTTTCATTTTCATTCATTTCATATCCAAGCATCATAACTTTATATTAGTTTTCGATTACTGTAGTAATATATACACCGACTTTTTGTAATTTGACCTTTAACTGGGTAGGCGGCGCATGCCCCGTTTACCCTGATTGCACGCCACTGATATATATATTATATACTGTGTATATATATATATACACGCGTATAATAATAATAAAATGATGCACACCGACAAGGAATAATGAAAAGCGACTCCAAGCATTTTCGTGTATTCAGCAGTACACGTCACAGAATACACGAAAGGCCTTGGGATCGCTTTTCATTTTTCATTGTGGGTGTGCATCATTTATTTATTTCACGTTTAATTGTGAAATTCATCCCACATATATATATATATTATTCATCGATGCACTATATATACACACATATATATATATATATATAATATTTAGGAGAAATCCAATGACAAGGAGAAATGTAAATGCCATGAAAAGTCTTCTTTATTGCGCAACGTTTCGAGCAATACGCTCATCTTCAGGCTGTTTAATAACAATGTGAAATTAAAATCAATATTGAATGAAAAACAAAACAGAAAATTTCTATAACCTATTCGTAAAGACAAATTTTAAAAGACTGAGAAAAGAGGGTTAAATTCTAAGTTATACAGATTTACATATAAAAATTAAGAAGTTATTTTAAATACATGTAGTAATGTGAAATTAATACACTGGAAAAATTACCAATAGTACACTGGAACAATGGAGCTATCTACCTTACACTGCAGTATCCGAGGCTGACTAATTTGAGCAGAGGCAAAGAACGGGAAACACGAAGGATGGCGAGGGCGATTGGGGAAGGAGGGATTATAAGGAATTGGGGAAGGAGGAGGGATCATAGCAAATTGAGAGGGACGGCCGATGAGTCAACATTCAGACTAGGGACAATGCTTTAATGAAAAGGGATTCTAAATTCTTAGTGAGTTGGGACAAGTATTACAACCAAGAATTTTAAAATTGTCTAAAGTGACATCAATTTTGCATTTAATGCTGTGTTCACGAATACTCGAGGCTTCCTTAGTTTTTAAAATTTTACCTGTTCGGCCACTTATTCCCATATGCGAATAAAATCTAGCCCTGAGAGAGCGAACAGTGCTGCCGATGTAATTCCCAAGGAGACACCTGGGGCAGGTAAATAAATATACAACACCGCTACGCAACGAGTCAGGGGTTCGATCCTTCGCTGAGAAAAAGCTACCTAAAGACGTTTTTATTAATAAATATGATGCGGAAATCAGTATGATAAAAAAATTTCCTTAACAATTTTGTAAATTTAAGCTTAAATTCCTTATTCAAAGGACCCATTTCAGGTACCAAGAAATATTTTATATCCTTCGGCACTGTAATACATGGAAGTTGAGGGCTATAAACATTATTTAAGAAGGATCTAATTAGTTTGTCTACATATTGAACAGGAAAACTATTATTAGTAAAGTATGATCTTAGATTATTAAATTCATCATTAAGTAAGGTAAACTTAGAGGTCAAATTATATCCTCTGAACAGGAGAGTTTTAATACAAGACATCTTATAGTTGAAATCAGTAAAACTAAAAAAATTCATGCCCAAACCAGTGAAAGTGGGTTTCCTGTAAACTGATGTAGTAATAGAATCACCGTTTTTCGAAATTAAAAGATCTAAGAAGGGGAGGGAGCCATTTTGCTCAGTTTCCATTGTATACGTTATATTGGGGTGCAAAGAATTTAGGAAGTTAAAGAATTGTTGCGCTTGTACCGCATTATCAAAGACTGCTATCGAATCATCAACGAAGCGTCGATAGAAAATTGGCTTGAGATGAGTGGGAGATTGTCTAAAAATTACACTTTCTAAATGAGTCATAAAAAAGTCAGCTGCTAACGGTCCGACTGGTGATCCCATCCCTACCCCATCAATTTGTTGGTAAACCTTATTGTTGAAAGTGAAATAGCATTGTTTGAAGACCAATTCTAAAAGTTCCTTCGTTGATGATTCGATAGCAGTCTTTGATAATGCGGTACAAGCGCAACAATTCTTTAACTTCCTAAATTCTTTGCACCCCAATATAACGTATACAATGGAAACTGAGCAAAATGGCTCCCTCCCCTTCTTAGATCTTTTAATTTCGAAAAACGGTGATTCTATTACTACATCAGTTTACAGGAAACCACTTTCACTGGTTTGGGCATGAATTTTTTTAGTTTTACTGATTTCAACTATAAGATGTCTTGTATTAAAACTCTCCTGTTCAGAGGATATAATTTGACCTCTAATTTTTACCTTACTTAATGATGAATTTAATAATCTAAGATCATACTTTACTAATAATAGTTTTCCTGTTCAATATGTAGACAAACTAATTAGATCCTTCTTAAATAATGTTTATAGCCCTCAACTTCCATGTATTACAGTGCCGAAGGATATAAAATATTTCTTGGTACCTGAATGGGTCCTTTGAATAAGGAATTTAAGCTTAAATTTACAAAATTGTTAAGGAAATTTTTTATCATACTGATTTCCGCATCATATTTATTAATAAAACGTCTTTAGGTAGCTTTTTCTCAGCGAAGGATCGAACCCCTGACTCGTTGCGTAGCGGTGTTGTATATTTATTTACCTGCCCCAGGTGTCTCCTTGGGAATTACATCGGCAGCACTGTTCGCTCTCTCAGGGCTAGATTTTATTCGCATATGGGAATAAGTGGCCGAACAGGTAAAATTTTAAAAACTAAGGAAGCCTCGAGTATTCGTGAACACAGCATTAAATGCAAAATTGATGTCACTTTAGACAATTTTAAAATTCTTGGTTGTAATACTTGTCCCAACTCACTAAGAATTTTAGAATCCCTTTTCATTAAAGCATTGTCCCCTAGTCTGAATGTTGACTCATCGGCCGTCCCTCTCAATTTGCTATGATCCCTCCTCCTTCCCCAATTCCTTATAATCCCTCCTTCCCCAATCGCCCTCGCCATCCTTCGTGTTTCCCGTTCTTTGCCTCTGCTCAAATTAGTCAGCCTCGGATACTGCAGTGTAAGGTAGATAGCTCCATTGTTCCAGTGTACTATTGGTAATTTTTCCAGTGTATTAATTTCACATTTACTACATGTATTTAAAAATAACTTCTTAATTTTTATATGTAAATCTGTATAACTTAGAATTTAACCCTCTTTTCTCAGTCTTTTAAAATTTGTCTTTACGAATAGGTTATAGAAATTTTCTGTTTTGTTTTTCATTCAATATTGATTTTAATTTCACATTGTTATTAAACAGCCTGAAGATGAGCGTATTGCTCGAAACGTTGCGCAATAAAGAAGACTTTTCATGGCATTTACATTTCTCCTTGTCATTGGATTTCTCCTAAATATTAAATTGAAGCTCTGTAGAAGCAACCCGCATGATTATATATATATATATATATATATATATATATATATATATATATATATATATATGCATTTAACTGCAATGACCACGCAGTATATAAATGAATAGAAACGACGTAAATAAGGCGCGTCTCTGCACACGGGGAAGAGAAATAACGAATAAATGAAAATGAGGCGAACCGCCCTGGAATCGAACCCAGGGCCTTCCAATTGCCGGTTGGATGCGCTACCATTACACTACGGACCTCGATCAATCATAAATCGAAATTCTCCTACATAGGGCAGAAAACCAATGCCCTGAGAGGGCACCCTCGCAATTCGTGAATATGTGCAGTTAACTGCAATGACCACGCAGTATATAAATGAATAGAAACGACGTAAATAAGGAGCGTCTCTGCACACGGGGAAGAGAAATAACGAATAAATGAAAAATGAGGCGAACCGCGCATTTTTTCATTTGTTCGTTCTCCCTCCTCATTTTGCGCGGAATGTTCTCCTATACAAGCGTCGTTCTTTACGTTAATTATACTGCGTGTTCTTTGCAGTTGAAATGTATATATAGTGCGGCATGCGGGAGGTGCCCCCCTCGGGGCATTGGTTTCTGCGCGTATGTAGGAGAATTACGACTTCTGATCGAGTGAGGACCATGGTAGTGGTTATCATATCTGACCGGCAATCGGAAGATCCCGGGTTCGATTCCCGGGTGGTTACCTCATTTTTCATTTGTTCGTTCTCCCTCCTCATCTTGCGCGAAATGTTCTCCTATACAAGCGTCGTTCTTTACGTTAATTATACTGCGTGTTCTTTGCAGTTGAAATGTATGTGTATATATGTGTATATAAGGAAGCAAAACTCAAATAATTTTATTCCATAAAAATTGTAATTCTTTCACCACCATTTACGTATCAAATGCCTAAGAATTATTCCATTATTCCGTAAGGAAATGGCCGCAAAATCCTACTCATAAATAAATCCCTGTTTAATATCCTCCAATACAGGATGTATTAAAGCCTTACAAAGTTTGATGTGTACAACTATATAATACTGCTCTTACACACACACACACACACAAAACGACTTTGGTTGTGATGGATACGATCCTCTGCACACGAGACTAGTTCACACACACACACACACAAAACGACTTTGGTTGTGATGGATACGATCCTCTGCACACGAGACTGGTTCCAACCACTGTCGCTAGACTGAATTTGGTCACAACATAAACGTCTCGTGTGCAAAGGGTCCCAGGTTTGATTCCGGCCACGTTGGGGGCACTATTTATAGTGACTTTACAGAGATTACAGGCGATTAAAAGGCCCTTCATATATATATGTATATATTAAAACTGATGACCGTATGATATCGTGATATCGTCGAGTAAGCAACAAAGATACAAAGATCACTTAAAACAGTACGATTCGTTATAAGCCAACCAATCGACCTTCAGCAGTAACTGAAGTACTTGACACTTAATAACACTTATTAACATTGAATAACACAAATAACGCCGTATCTAAAAGACAAAAAAATTGATTGGTTATTAACTATTTCGTGCGATTTCGTTGATACAGTTTGCAAATATACCGTTTAATGGAATGGATTTTCGGTCGGAAACTACTCCGGAAGACATAGCCTTTCTGGCTGCTCCCCAGATAGGTGAAAGACTCCACTTAACGGAATGGCATTTTGGACAAGTTCTCATTTCAAAAATAGTTACTGAAACAACGAATGAATTCTTTAGGTTGTTTAACCCGCTTCTCCAACATCTACGGTCATATGACGAAAGGGACCTATAGCTTTACGTGGGACCCGACCCATTACCCCATCAAGCTAAGCACCTTAACCCTTTGAGACCATGGGACATATTTGTCCCAACGGAAATAATAATATAAATTGTACAATGATGCAACGTTTCTACAATACATCTACTGTACATGTTTATACAGGTATCGTTTAGTTGTCGGAAAATTAACCCAAAAAATGGGTCATTTAAGTGACTATAGTTACTAATATCTAATTGTAAATAACAATAAAACTTAAACTTTTAAGTTCAAAGTAACGTATACTGGTCGTCAAAGGGTTAATCCTTGAAATCTGAAATCCGATCTCAGACGCGAACCCGACACAGCCTAATGCTTATCCCTCGGTTACCCCGTTAACAAAATGGCCTTTTCATTGTTTCTAACAGTGAAAATCGCGTATACTGAAACATTTGTAAAATAAATATATTAATATATTTATGTATTTAACTGTATGATGTTAAGTTTTGTCACAGTATCTGACAACAAAAAATGGATTACTTAAATTTTATGTATTTCATTTAAAACTTTGTAGCAATGATCCTTTAGTTAAGTACGTTTTTCATTTATTTTCCTTGTGAATTAAACAGTTGTATTTATTATATTATATATTAAAAATACTACGTTTCATCATTGGTCAGAATTTTAAAGCTAACGAATTGGTCTCTTTATTGGGGTGCCTGAGGGGCTCACTGATTATTATTTATTTTATACTTATACCAACTGTTCATCTCGCCAAATATTCGGATACTTCTGACTCGTTAAACACCGAACGGACATTCTAAAACTAGTTCAATTCACGGTAAGAAACATTGAAGCTGGAACGAGAAGTTAAACAATCGATACGAAAATAGTAATTGTATTTCAAGTATTCAAATACAGTCGATTTAAAAAGCCCTCTAGTATACGTTAAACTTACTCTCTCATACTTAATAAAGTCTTCATTAGGGCAATTATAAATGACTCTAAATACTCAGCATATGCAAGATCATGCTTCGACACTCTCTAAAGCAAAATAAATAAATATATATATATATTGCCTTCAGTTCCGAATATAATGAAAATGCAACACTCACAGTGCTTTAACGCATCTCCAAATGAAGAAGGAACGACTTTTTTAATCGACTGTATAGGTGTTTTATGAAATATAAATACTTAAAAACTAAACTATATATTAATATCACCTACAGCATAACACTCGAGGGACATTTCTTCCAGTTTGTAGTCCGATAAAAGGGTAGCAGCCATCATCAAAAAGTTGTTTCTTTGAAGCACTCACTGTCACAGGGTGAATACTGCGAGTTAAATTTCGTTTCGCAAAGTTGAAGCGATTTTATCACGTCGGACTCCTTCTGTTAACGCACCACAAATGAGGAAGGAGTGATATAGCTAAATTAGAACGGCCTTCGTGCAATTTGATATAGTTTCCTTTGAAGTCATCAATTTTATAACTAAAAATAATAATAAAATTTTTATCTTATACTTAAGTTATAAATAAGAAAGATTAATGATTTCGAATTGATTTGAGAATAATTTGCTATAAAGGCATTACGTTATATTGCAAACTTATATATATATGTTAAACATATATATATATATATATATATATATATATATATATATATATATATATATATATATATATATATATATATATATTAGAACGCCCACTGCCCCTTGCGCAGCAAAATTCTCCCAGAATACAACCCAGGGAGAATTGAGAGGGGCAGGTGCACTATTAAAACCTTCCTTGGTTCTTCCTTAAAATGTATACTAAATCTGATGCAGATTACCCTAGCTGTTTGTGTGTGCAAAAACGAATATAGAACAGACAGACAGACATTTATATATGTATAACCACAAAAAAACTGCAATTTGACGGAAAACAATAACGAATTTACTGCATAAAGTTCTGTTATTATTATTATTATTATTATTGTTGTTGTTGTTGTTAGAAATTAAAGTTTAGTCACGTTTTGCCAATATAATAAAGAGAGAAAAGTTCCGACCAACCTCTCAAGGAATGCAATTCACAGACCCAAATAAAGAGATCAAATTCCTGTACACATTTAATTTTGCCTCATTCCTATTTTCTTTGCTCTTGGTTGTAATTACAGTATGATCTACAAATGTAAAAAATTTACTTTAAGCTTCTGATTAAAAGCATTATAAATTTATAACACACACCCACACTGTGTATATATATATATATATATATATATATATATATATATATATATATATATATATATATACAAAGCAAAGCTTAGCCCCCACTAGGATTTAAACTGGGGAAAGTAGGGAGTGTTATCATTAGGCTATGACAGGATAAATGTTAACAAACTGGCAACATTTCCTCACAAAGAAGGCATATACAAAAATGTACAGCTGTGCGTTTATATATATATATATATATATATATATATATATATAGCCCCCACCAGTGTTCAAACACATTACCTATTCAGTAGAAAGTGAGGGTGCTAGCCACTACTACGGGATAAACCCTGGTGGAGGCGATTTTTTCGTCATGAAAAATCGTACTTGTTCATATTGGATATATTGCTTGATTTTGCCATGAATTTTAAGTTAAATGCGAAAGTACAAGGCTGGAATTGTAACTGGATTTGGCACATGAATTAAAAGTAACTTTCAATAAATACCACAAAATCTATTCATTTTTTTAATAGTTCATAATTACCTACTCAAAAACTGAATGTCACCGATCTGCCCTTCATATGACCGCAGTTGCCATCACCCCCTGACCCCGATCCCCAAACACATCTCTTACCCGCGGAGACAAAACGTTGATCAGCAAATTGGGAAATCAGATAAACAAAACGCTAACGAGACTGAAAATGAGAAAATGTATCGATGTCAGAAGTATTTTTAAGTTTTAAAGGTTGCTCTATTGTAACACGTAATCAAAGAAACAAATATCTTTTTTTTCAAAATGTGGACTCTACAACCTTCGATATTTTAAATGCATATTAAAACGAACTCTATGGTATGTATATATATATATATATATATATATAGTATATATATGTATATATATAAGAGTATGCGTAAGGAAATGATAAATATAGTGTGTCATCTTTTTTAGTACACGTTTTAGTGGATACTTATTTATATGCAGTTAGTAAGTGTGTTCAGTGTACGTCATTATAGCTGATGGTGTATTATTGGCGATACGTATGTATGATTTTCATCCATTTTTGTATGATTGGCTTCAAAAGGTTAATCTGTTTCCGAAATTGTTTTTCAGACGATGGGAATTTGGACCTAGTGTAATGATCATTCAGCATGTCAAAGAAAGGGGGATGTTTTATTTGATATCACAGTTTAAAGCCAGGAAGGAAGAAATCATTCTCTATTTGAAATGTATGCTGTGTTTGCTGGGGGCGGTTGTTCATGTACATAGCTTTGATTTTTGTTAGTTGTTAAATTTGGATAAATATAGATTTATATTTCTTTGAAGATTTTATGAATTATATACAATATATATTTGTACTATTATATCAGTTCTTCCCTCTTATTAGCCTTAGGCCCCTCACAGCCTTCATCTGGTCCTGTTTCTGACTCGCATCAAGTACTACTTAACAACTGAATTTGAGATCAGTTTTTAAAGTCAATTATTGAGTACAGTCGAATCTCTGTTTGGCGCCTGGACGGTTGCCTATAATGATGCATTTTAATTTTTACAGGTAATAAATCACCTCTCTCACACGACATACAGTTGTAGAAAGAGTCTGCTGAAAATAAATTTTGAAACTTTCAAAATTACTAATGAGTAATTTCTGGTCTTGTTTCAAAATTTTATTTTATTATTTTTGTTACTTTTTCCGCAACTGTACATTAATGTTATCTAAATGCCCTTCTTCCAAGAGGATTATTGCCAAAATATAATATACTGTATTTTCTTTTATATATGGACGTAAACAGGGGCGTACCTAAAGTATTTGGCACCCGGGGCGGATCCTTCCTTTGGCACCCCCCCATAAATAATTTTAAAATTTAAACACACAGAAAAATATATTATGTTTGCAAGTAGATTTTTAAACAGTACAGTACTGTCATAAGCAAATTGGAAATAAGAAAAATGCAGGACATTAAAAATTCAGTGAACAGGTAATACTGCATTTTATTTTATACAAAAAACACAGGAAATCCAGTCTCAACGCTCAGCGGCTGAGCGTGAATCCTCTCTATTTACCTTTGAAGAATAGGCTGAGCCTCAGCCTATTCTTCAAAGGTAAATAGAGAGGATTCACAGTCTCTGCTTTCGAGCCTTAATTTCTGCAAATTGATCAATGACCTCATCAAAATTCACCTTCTTTGCATATTCATGTTCAATTGAAAGTAAAGCCAGATTTCTTATTCTTGTCTGACTTATGGTCAAGCGAAAGAAATTTTTTATTAATTTCAATTTTGAAAAACTTCTTTCACATGAAGCAATAGACACACAGACAGTCAAAAAGAATCTCAAACACAGTGACAAGCTTGGCAAAGATTCACAAAAATCCCATTTCACAATAAACTCCAGAAACTGCAATGCTGTCCATTTCTTTGCCTCTTCAACGCTGATTTTGGCAGCTTCCAAATGCCTCCGAAGTCGTCCAGTTTCCACACTATCTTCTTCAGAGAATTCATCGAAAATCTGAGTCTAATTTGGAATATACTTCCGAAGTTCTTCTTCTGTCGCAACAACCAAAGTGTTTGGCTGAATAACAGCGAAGATTGACAGAATTTGATCCATTGCCTTGGAACGAATCTCCAATTCTTGATGAAAGCGATCAAGACATTCAAACATAGCCCTTTTTACTTCCTCTGGCAATGTGAGACCAGCATCCTTTGCCATCTCTCCTGGCATCCTTTTTCGGAGCTTTACTCTCCCTCTTCTCTCCATAGAAATGTTCATTTCCTCACACTTTGTAGTTGCATAATGAATGGCCGTCTCCACAATTTCATTGCGCTGATCTTCAAGAAACAGTTTTAGAGCTTGGAGCTTCACAATGCACTTTTCAAGGCTGATTCCAACTGTTTGCAAATACTTTTGTGAGATTAATTTCTTCAAGGGCTTCACACCAGAAAGAAAGGTAACTCAAAAAAGAGAAATCACATACAGCAGAGAGCAAAATCTGAGCTGATGCTCTTGTGTCCACATTTTCCTTGGGATCGCACAGTACTTCAAGGGTTGAGGTCAGCTTTTCAAAATTTGCCTTCACTGGTTTCACAGCGTCATAATAAGCACTCCATCTTGTCTGGGAAGTCTTTTGACTGTCATGCCTACATTCTCCATCAGCACTTCCCATCGATGAGTTGAGACTGAAAAGAAGGAATAGACTCTCTCAAGGTTCCAGAAAAAGTCACACATGAAGAAACGCTTCCAAATTAGTGCAAATGAGTCACAGTGTCAAGTGAACAAGACTTGGAATGTCAGTTGCAGCCAGCTGGCTATGCTCAACAAATTGATGACTAAAACGTCAACAAACGTTCGCCTTTCGATGTAATTTTTATCAAATATTTAATTTTTCGTTTGTAAATTTTGTATTGGCAATAAAAATAAAAATTTATTTTATAGTGGAAATTAACATTAAGCTGTTGTAATAGTTTGAACATTTTTATTTTTTTTTCTTACTTTGGCGAATTTTTCATTTGGTTTGAAAACTTGTACTGGTATTTCAACTCTCCCGATGGCACCCCCCTCCTGGCTGTCCGCCCCCCTCGCACCCCCCTTAGTACGCCACTGGACGTAAATAATGCAATGAATTCTTGAAATACCTTTCATTCTGCAGACGACAAATCAAATTGCTTTGTTTACAGGAAAATAACTCGTGTGTTCTCTCGCCACCTCCGGAGCTAGCTTCGGCAAAACTCGAGTAAAATTTAGTCGGATCTTGAGTTTTGAACGGAAAAGAAAGCAGCAGACTTCAGTGGACTTTACTTCACGGACCTATACCTACACATTTCGTTGACAAGATCAAAACATCAACACTAAAAAAAAATAACTTAACCTAAACTTACCTAGCGTAACCTAATCTACAGAGACGTCAACCTTGAAGTATGAAAATCCGTGAGATTTTGCCTGATTTTGATAACTGGAAACATATCCCGTTTGAGACTTAAAATCCGTAAGAGTTGACACGTCTGAATCTATCTTTACCTAACCTTCCCTAATACTCAATTCACACTTGGCGGAAACTACCATAGTTTGCGAAACTGCCTCCAGTGTAGACAGTTTGGTAACGAAACGTATCCAAAACTGTCACCAGGTAAATATCTCATACCATTAACTGTTTTGGAAATTAAAAAGGAAACTAGGTACGTTTGATAAAATGCATGCTAGCTATTTTAATAATTTTTCTTTCATTTGGACATTGATTAATTATCAATAACTCAAAACTTTTTCAACCTTTTTATTCATTCAGACTATTAAATCACATGAATGTATGCCCAGTTATTGTAAAGCTATTTAGGCTCGGGCCAGAACTTTGAAAATTTTCTCAAGGTAACTTTTCTCTAGGGACTCTTATTTTAAATTTTTTGGTACTTGTAGGTTATCTTCCCCCCCCCCACCAGTTTTGACAGAATATTTTCGTTAAAACTAACGAAAATATCACGACTTAACCTAACCAATTATCAAGGGCGTACAGTTGATCTATTAGTAAATACTATTCCAGAAACAAACAATGTTATAATTATTAATAGATCAACTGTACGCCCTTGATAATTGGTTAGGTTAAGTTGTGATATTTTCGTTAGTTTTAACGAAAATATCCTGTCAAAATGGGGGCGGGGGGGGGTAGATAACCTACACGTACCAATTTTTTTTCTTTTTTTAACTAGGCCTAGTTTTTAATTATTATATAATTATAAGCATACTGTTCTTTTGTTTCATTATCTTAAGAGACAAAGGAGCTGTTAAGAAAGGAAACTTAGGCCTCTTAGGATCTAGGCCTAGGCCTAGGTTAACTGTGCTTGTAGCAGCCTAGAAAATGTGTCCAATCACTGCAGCCAGACCAGCCTAAAGTTATGAAATATAGTTTTTTCTATACAATCTAATCACATATTATTATAGCCTAATTAACTAATTATAATTAACTATCATAATAATAACTACCGGTATATAAAGTATAAAAACTAAATACAAAATATATTTAGACTAACCTTCAAAGAGGCAAGTTTTTCATAGTAGGCCTAGTTTTTGTACCTAGCCTAGGTATAAATTATTTTCACTTTTACAATAGACCAGGCCTAGTTGTTAATTTAGTAGTATAACTTATCATTTAAAACTTACTTAATTTCCTGACTAAATTTGTACGATACCGTCACTGTCGATACCTCACACTTTACAAATAAGCATAATTTTCTTTGAATATTAATTTATATTAATTAAGAATCATTTAACCTACTTAGTTTAAAGATGAGGTTGGAGTTCTTGAATTCTCCGTAGTTTTTTTTTTAAATATATAAGAAATTAGTAATGCATAACTTAAAAAAATCAGCTGCGACCTTCTTATAAGATTGCTTAAAATTTTTTAGTTCACTTTAAAATTGCACTATAGGGACTAGGTTGGCCATTTAAAAAGGAGGACACTGCGTATGTGGCTGTACGTTAACATATATATATATATATATATATATATATATATATATATATATATATATATGTTAACGTACGGCCACATACGCAGTGTCCTCCTTTTTGGAAATGGCCACCCTAAGGACAGAGTGCTCAAAAGGCGGACTGTCCGCCTAAGCCGGACGTCTGGCCACCCTAATAGAGACCGTACACTCAGTTTCTGAAAGTTGGTAAAATGTGGTGTGAACGGCTGAACGCTCACACCAAAAAAGCTGTTTCAGTAACAGTTTCCGTTTCCATTTCAGTTTCAATGTTTTGGTTTTCATTTAAAGAAGTCTAGTGTGAATTGCGTATAACGTAACTTAATCTAACAATAATAACTTGTCGATAAAATATCAGGTTGATCAGATGCCGTAAGGCCAGACTTAGCTTCAAGTTGGACGAAACGAAAACGGTTTAAAATGGACCTATACTCGTTTCGGACCTAGTATGTTTCATGGACTGCTCTCGATTTTCCTACGAAATTGCAAACAAGGGCAGTCGATGACCCTGGTTTTGTTTCTGCAATCGGTTTTCTTGAGAAACCTAACCTAACCTAACCTAACCTGACGTAGTTTCTTATACTATTGTTTTTTGCAAGATATCGCACTAATTCTTGTCATATTATTGCGTCGTTTCAGTAAAAAATTTATTTAATATCAATAACATTTTTCTTTATCATTTCTCAAGAAAACCGATTGCAGAAACAAAATCAGGGTCATCGACTGCCCTTGTTTGCAATTTCGTAAGAAAATCGAGAGCAGTCCATGAAACATATTAGTCCCCTCATTTCATCGACAAGACCAAGTCAGCGACACTAAAAAACTAACTTAACCTAATAATAACTTATCGATAGATTACGATAGAATGTCAAGTCAATCAGATGTCGTAGGCCGTTTAAAATAATTGTCATCTTTCTCGCCGTAACATTATTTTAGAATTAATTCCCATGCAGTTACTATTTTTTTTACAAGTATGTGAACAATTTTCTTAAAATCATTAATTAAACCACAATTAATAAACATTAAGTAAAAAAAATGAACAGTATTCATTTCAAAATAAAGAATTATGCTCCAAATGTTATCTATGATACATTCAAAGGAAGGACGACAGGCGCACGATAACTCGTATTGGGGATCCTCAATAAAATATTAAGCATTTGTTCTTTATTTCTAAATTAATATATATATATATATATATATATATATATATATATATATATACACGGTACCTTGTAAACTTGTAGTTGTTCCGTGCGTCGGTCTCTCTTCACACGAAGGTCAAGCTGATGGCTTATATATATTAAAAGTGAGAAAGCAAATGCATAAATGTTGGTGATAAACGTACAGTTGACGATAACCAAAATTAATGATTGTTAACGAAAACGACCTTCAATACAATCTTCATCGGCACTAAAGAAATTTATTTTGCGTACGCAACGAAATCTTTCCTGGTACATCGCCAAGAAGACTTACAGAACAAGTTTTCAAGAAGTCTACAAAATTTCACACCCTTTTCGGGAAAAGATGCGTTAAAGTCGTTTTGCGAGTGCATTTGAACCGGATATACTTGACGCCAATGCATGAATCAATTTTTTTTAAAATACTCTAAACTGATAATGTATTTTTGCGCACTGGCTCGTGTGTATATATATATATATATATGGGATGAATTTCACAATAAAACACGTGAAATGAATGAATGCTGCAAACCCACAAGGAAAAAGAAAAACGATTCCAAGGCCTTTCGTGTATTCAAAGCTACACCTCGTCAGGGAATGAAGTTAAAAGGCGAGAAGCCCATATATATACAACGTACAGGAAAAACAAAACAATTAGCACATACTTAACAAGGGTTAATGAGAGGCAAAAGAAATTTTAACATGATGTCGTCAATTTCTTTTGCCTCTCATTAACCCTTGTTAAGTATGTGCTAATTGTTTTGTTTTTCCTGTACGTTGTATATATATATGGGCTTCTCGCCTTTTAACTTCATTCCCTGACGAGGTGTAGCTTTGAATACACGAAAGGCCTTGGAATCGTTTTTCTTTTTCCTTGTGGGTTTGCAGCATATATATATATATATATATATATATATATATATATATATATATATACTTTACTATTTATTAAACATGATTTTCTTTTTTTTAAAGAATTTGCATAAAACTTTACATTGAATTTGAGGAATATTACTGCACCATGGTTGTTACCATGCAAACCATGTAATCATTACCCGTTCAGATCCAGTAATATGTTTAGGTGTACACGGTGTGTTTGACAATCAGTATTGGGTCGTATATATATATATATATATATATATATATATATATAATATATATAATTTAACTATTTAGATTCATTTATAAATATAATAAAAAGCATTATTAATTCATAGAAAAAATTCACTCGCGCGAAAATAAAGTTCACGGATGCAGGAAGTGTATAACTTTGGTTAACCTTGGTTTTGCTTCCGCCCGAATTGTTCATTCTGACGAAGGTCAAGCTTGTCACTCCACCTTAGACCTACAGTTTAACTTGGAATCCGAACCACGCCCAACCAGCAGCCCAGCATCTTAACCCTAGGCTACGCAGGGTACCCATTTATCTACCAACCACTTTCTTTATTGTGTGGAAGGATAAACAGCTGGGTTTTGCTGCGCGCCGCCTGCCGTCACGCTAACCACTACACCACCGAGGCGCATGTAACCTTTGGTTAGCCTTCCGCCCGAAGTGTTTATTCTAACGAAGGTCAAGCTTTTCACTCCACCTTAGACCTACAGTTTAACGTGGAATCCGAACCACGCCCCACCAGCAGCCCAGCGTCTTAACCACTAGGCCACCCAGGGTACCCATTTATCTACCAACCACTTTCTTTATTGTGTGGAAGGATGAACAGCTGGGTTTTGCTGCGCGCCGGCTGCCGTCACCGGGTTTCGAACCCGGGGCCGATGGATTCGTTGTCAGCGACGCTAACCACTACACCACTGATTCCATATATATATATATATATATATATATATATATATAGTCAGCGACAGCGCCGCTAACCCTTACACCATCGAGGCGCATTATATATATATATATATAAATAAATAAAAGATTTTATTCTCCTACCTTTTGATGTAAAAAGCACAGAAATTACAAGTTTGAATACAAGTTAGGTATCCAATTTTGGAGTCTCTCCAAAAAATTGTTTCACATTTAACAATCTTTCGAGAGAAAATGCCACTATTAACAAAAGCTGCGGAGAACTGCTCTCAAAAACTGTACGTTCAGAAGAATATTTTTCCCGACCTTGAAAATGATTTTGAAGGAATATGACACAATTATGCTCATTGGGAACAAACGAACAAACGCTTCATTTGGTGGGCGTTTGTCCGATCATCACATAATTCACATTACGATGTATTCAGACATTGCTTGATCACCCCACGCTATAGAAAAGTTTGACGGTGTAATGGTCGAAGTATTATGGAACTCTAACCGTTTTACTACCAGTGGGGCAGCAATGTCTCAAGGGAAAAATAATATATATTGTACTAAACTGCAACTTTTCTATAAATTCCTCATGTTTATAAGGTTTAGTTTAGTTGGAAAAGTAGCCCAAAATGTGCGTAATGTAAGTGACTAGTTAATAAAATATTTGGGATCACCTGAAGATCAGGGCCCCCAGCCTTCTCTAGCGGCCTTATAAGGCTAACTAACGAAAATATCATGATCTAACCTAACCAATCGTTAGGTCAACTGTACGCCCTTGACGATTGGTTAGGGTAGGTCGTGATATTTTCGTTAGTTAGCCTTATAAAGCTAACTAAAGAAGGCTGGCGGCCCTGATCTTCGGGTGATACTAAGGTTTAAATATATATCCCAAGATATTCCATTGTGGCGCAGTAGAAAGTGAAATCCAGACAGAAGAGAATGCAATAAAGGATTTTGGTGCGTAGCCAGATTCGGCATTCTAAAAATGAAGGAGTAAACGGTTCTGTAATTTTGCAGGAAGGGCAAGTTAAACACTTTTTTCAACCCTTGTCACGAACGGATTTTTTTTTTTTTTTTTAGCAGTTTCCGAAGTCCTTTTTCAACAAAATGTTTGGAAAGGGAGTGTCGGGAAAGACTACAGTATACATTGTATAGTGTACATGTAATATATATTTTGAAACTATATCTTCTTCTCTCACATGGGGTGTTTGATGTCACATAAAAATGTTTTGTCAGGCCTGGAATAAAATATGTCGTAGGCTAAGGGCATAGCATACTTTTTCCACAGTAATCCTGGGAATTAAGCTTAAAAATTGGTGAAATATATGCCGTAACGTGTTGAGCAGTATCTACCCTAACAGTAGGCTAATACCAAAGTAGGTATAACAGGCTAACAAATGGAGCTTAATCACTAATTTAGGCTAGGCTAATTTAAGTTACTTTGAATTTTGTTACCTTCCGCTAACCGACACTGAGTCAAGAATCAGCGTTACTCACGTGATTATAACTAAGCCAAATCAAACTTCTAGTAGTCTGTGCCTATATATATAATTGATAATTATGTCACAGTGTATACAAAGAAAACGGCACTTCTTCCGTTTAGTTCCCCCCAATTTTGAAATACACCTTTCCAAAAGAAATGTATTTATTTTGATTAAATATTTTATGCAATTAAGTAAAATATTTAATGAAAATAAATAAAATCTTTTTGGAAAAGTTTATTTAAAAAATGGGGCTGCTAAACGGAAAAATTTCCAAGAAAACCTAGCAGGTGTGTGTATGTGTGAACGAATATCTTACCAGATTCAAGCAGGCCTGGATTACCTAATAGGCAGACTAAGCACGTCCTTAGGGCACCAGCAAGGCAGGGGCACCAAAAAAAAATGAGAAATTTTTTTTTCAAAGAATTTGATATTTGGTATTTCAAAGAAAGCATAGAAGTAGTTAGTCATCATGGGAAAAATCAAAACAAGGAAATGATGGCAATGCACCAGAAAAAGCATTGAATCCTAGAGACAAATTTCGCGTATCGACTTACTACGCTTTAATTGATACACTTAAAGCTCATATGAAGAGGAGAGGTGAAGTGTACAAAGAAGTATCAAGTAGATTTTCTTTTCTAAACGATTTCGACTTATCTGACGAACAATATTCACAAGGTTCCCAAAAGCTAGTTGATTCATACCCTGTTGACTTGAACATGAATCTCTGTGGAGAACTACGGCAGTTCCGCTGTTATATGCGCTCAAAGTTTAATGAAACAGGAAAACGAAATTCAGTCACATTGGTCTTCATGACACCCTAGTGAAAGACAGGATACAATGTGTATTTCCAAATGTTCAAAATGACGCTATTTAGGTGGAAAAGAAAACGCAGACCAATCAACAAAAAAAACAGGTGAACAGTGAACCCGACCAAACCAACAATTTCCGTGCATTACAAGGCCTTCTCCTTACGTAATACAGATAGTATTTTCCGATATTCCATAAAATTAATCACTTAATACGCGTTTAATTACCACCATAAAGACACTTTATGTTTCTATACCAAAACTGATGACTACTTCTCATTTTTACATGTACTGTATGTGTAACATACTCGTATGTTTATTTGGTGACAATCATCATCATAATAATTAAAAGAAAAAATAATAGTAATAAAATGTATTATTATTGGTAATACCATTTGGTGTATTTCACTATTATTAATTATTATTATTATTATTATTATTTGTACGTGTGTCACAGCAAAAAATTAAAATTTTCAGATTTTCTCTCACGGATTTACTTTATCAAAATCTTCTTTATCATTATTATTATTATTATTATTATCATCATTATTTTTAGCATTATTTTTATTAGCATTATTTTTATTATTATTACTAACATCAATGTTTTTATTTCATTGCAAATAAGTGTATTTGTATTTTTTATACTTGATTTTGAGGTTTAACTTCCTCCGCAACATCTAAGGTCATATGACGGGGGGACCTACAGCTTAACGTGTGATCCAAACTATGGATCGCTACATCATCCGTACACAGAGGATGGTCCCCCATCCAACTACGATCAGATCCAACGTCGCTTAACTTTGTTGATCTAGTGCAGGTGTCGGAAACCTTTTCAATGGCATGAGCCACATTAAAATTATAACACACTTACACGAGCCACAAGCCCTCAATCTTAAGAAAATGTAGGAAATAAACAGGTAAGTCCTGTACGATTACATTGTAGTCGTTCACGCGTTTGGAAATCTAAAGACTAATTTTTTTTTTTTTCATTATGATGGCTGTGTGCGCGCCGCGGCCAAAGCTTCGATGAGCGGCTCGCGAGCCGCAGATTCCCGCCCTATGAATTCTAGCGGAAGCAGTGTCACGACGTAGCCCGCGAATAAAGTAAGTGTGGCTTTATCAGTGTTTTATAATCTGCTTCATTATTATACTGTATAAATCTATATACATTTTATCAGTATTGCGTTTTATGGGATAAATCTACATAAGTACATAAAATATTAACGGCAAATAAAAGCAGTATATTGTAGTTAACCGGCGGAGTATTTATTTTGGGGCGCATTGCATTTGACACCACCGCAGTTTATTTTTCAAAAGGACGCTTATCCTAACTTCGCTACAGATTTTGCTTCCTTGTTAAATTTGCCTAAAATTTATTAACAGTTTTGTTACTCAAACCTTAAGTACAATAATCGTCGTTACTTTCATTCGTGTTTGCAGCACATATTATATAGTCTCTTCATTTTTGTGTTCACTTATGTAACTAATAAGTATTTTACCAATGTAACTACTACGTACTTGAAATGGAGTGAGAAATACATTTCCTAAGAATTGTAAGACCTTTGACCGAACTGCCGTTAATCGCGAAACGTTTGCCAATAACCTAAGGCATTTCTTGACGTCCAAAAGGAGAATTTCCTTCACTCCACTTTGGCATTTCCCTTCGCTGGAATTTCTTAAGAGTAAGATAAAAATCTTCCGATAGGTAGATATTAAGTAGATTTTTGGTAAGATTTAGATATTGAAAAAGGAAAAAATTGAAGAATTTGTTACTGATTTACGTACATATGTGCACATTTTGATATCCCCTTTACATTTATTTATATTTACATGAATGCAATCGCATCCTGTCCTTTCAATGTTATGGCAATAATTATGCTTTATTGTTCATGACATATTATCAAGATTTTTCTTAAATTTATGACCAACTATTCTGCTCAACATGTTCGGAATCTATACATAGAAATATTATCTTATTCCATATTTTCATATTTATTTTTATTTTATTTTAATCTTAATTTTTATTTCTGTAGTACGAGTACAGTATACTGTATTAGACTACTTGTCCATATTACGACACGAGTAAGGAAATGATTATACATTATAACGCTCTTTGGATTCATAACGCAAAGCACTGTTGCCTCCAGTGGTAATGAATCACGTACGGAAGGCTTCATAGTACGTTGACTCTCTGGGTATTTGTCAATGATGCTGCGAACTGTTCGTACTTTGAATGGGTGTATGGGCGGAGTGGTGTTTTGTAAAATAAAAAACGGTGAAGCCTTTCTTCTATTTATGAAAGATAAGACTCACCCTGCAGCCTATTATAATTTAGTCTTCAGTCTTTATTGGTAAAAATAAATATTACATTTATTTTTCATGCGTACTTTGCCCCTTAAACTTTAGGCTTTACTGCGCTCTCAGATTAAATATAAGATACGAGCATTTCATATATAGGTAGTTACAATTTGGTAATATATTATGATTAATTATAATATAAACAAATTTCGTAATTATGATTAATTATGATTATGATTACATATAAGATAACGCAACGTTTACAGCTATGTAGGGTAACTTTTTGGGGCACACGAACGAACTTGTAATTGACATGAGAAATGAATTCTGTTAGCAGTACACTGTACGAGTATATTAAATCTTGGTCATTATAATAGTTATGAAACCTACGGTACTAAGAGTTAATAGCAAATACGACAATTAGACAAGTAACAGTAAATACAACAATCAGACATAACACAGTATTTAATCTCAAAATGCATTAGTAAGATTTCGGTATTCCTTTATTAAAATTTATTTCCGCATGTTTTTAAACGCACTTACCGTAATACCCGATTCAAACCAGAACAATTTTAAGGAAACGAAAATGGAATCTACCCACAGTTTACGAAACTGCTTCAAGTGCGGACAGTTTCATTAAAAGTTGCTTAAAAATTCTTTAGTCCACCTTAAAATTGTACTACAGAGAATGTACACTCACTGTTTCTGAAATTCAGTAAAAGGTACTGTGGACCAGGGTTGCCCCTCCAAAATTTTGAAATAAAGCCATATTTTCTTTAAAATAAAGCCATTTTAAAGACCACTGTAAAAATTAATATATACATACATATATACTCGGTGGTGTAGTGGTTAGCATCGCTGACTATGAAGCCATCGGCCCCCTGCCTGGTGACGGCAGGCAGCGTGCAGCAAAACCTAGCTGTTTAGCCTTCCACACAATAAAAATTGGTTGGTAGATAAATGAGTACTCTGGGTAGCCTAGTGGTTAAGACGCTGGGCTGCTGATCGGGAAGTCGTGAGATCGAGTCTGGGCGGAGACTTTGTAATTTCTGACTGCCCTTGCTGGGGCGTGGTTCGGATTCCACATTAAACTGTAGGTCTAAGGTGGAGTGACAAGCTTGACCTTCGTCAAAATGAATAATTCGGGAGGAAGCAAAACCAAACCAAGGTGGTGTGTGTGTGTGTGTGTATATATATATACACCTGGTATATACATATATACACACACAGTGGCGTTCAAAAGTCTGCGTCCACCTCAGTTTTAGACAATTTCTAGAAAATAATACAACTCTGAGAAAGTATGTCCGCTATTTCATATATTCTACTACATGTGTAAGTAATGTAGTTTTTATTTCATAAGGAAGGACACAGTAATGAAAATGGTCCTTTTTTAGTCCTGTTACGGTTTTTTTCTTTGCGGTATAATAACACTGATTTTAACCCAGGTATTGGTGACAGACCATAGCCAAATGTTATTAATCCTCAAAATAGTGTATTCATACAGTAATTTTAACAACTGGTCTCTTATAACTGATAAAACCAATTAGTCAGTGACATTGTAGCAATTTGATTAAAAAACAAATAATTATTTTCTCTATTTTCTCTTCACAGACCGTAATTAAAATGTCTAAGGAACTAAGTTTATCCCAGAGGACAAATAATTAATTGCCCTTTCAAGAGAGGGAATGTCCCAACGCCAGATCTCGGCAAAACTTAACGTTTCAAAAGGGGCCGTCCAAAGAACTACGAGTATAAGCAGCTATAAAGAATCTGGATCGTGCTCTTCAAAGACAAAATCTGGCAAACCTAAAGTGACTACTGATTCTGAGAATCATTACATCAAGGCAGTGGCGTATTAAAGGGGGTGCGAGGGGGGCGGTCCGCCCCGGGTGACAGCCAGGAGGGGGTGCCATCGGGAGAGTTGAAATACCAGTACAAGTTTTCAAATCAATGAAAAATTCGCCAAAGTAAGAATTTTTTTTTTAAATGTTCAAACTATTACAACAGCTTAATGTTAATTTTCACTATAAAATAAATTTTTATTTTTAGTGGCAATACAAAATTTACAAACGAAAAATTAAATATTTGATAAAAATTACATCGAAAGGCGAACGTTTGTTGACGTTTTAGTCATCAGTTTGTTGAGTATAGCCAGCTGGCTGCAACTGACATCCCAAGTCTTGTTCACTTGATACTGTGACTCCACATACGAGGTATGTTCATTAAATAATATGATGAAAGCATAAAGTGCTGGCGTTTATAACAATATCATGATACTTATACCAGTGTCCAGTAATTTTGACAATGGTATCATAGTGATGTTTAAGTGTTATAAAGTGATAATTAATGATAATAATAGATAATTAATTGTCTCTGCTTGTCTGGGTTGATAATCTGATAACTCAATGGGTATCTGGTTGGAAAAGTTTGAGACTACTTGTTTGAAGCTTTTCTGTTGTAATAAATTTTTACGTCTTTATTTGCTGGATATACTGTTAATTTTCATTTTGTCAGTGGTCTAGTTATTTGTGAGTAATACTCATAGTTTTCTGCTTTTTTAGGAGTCCTGTTTGCACTTAACTCCCCCCCCCCCCCCCCCCCCAAAAAAAAAAATAATAATAATCATAAACAATTTGTTCAGTTAATGTATTTCAAGTCATAATAGTTCATGCTTGTTATGCATGTTCAGTTGTTCATGCTTTATACCTTTTGATTTAAAATTTTGCAGAAAACATCCACTATGAAACGAAATCGACCCAGTGGATTCCAACAAAGAAAAATGAAGAAGGCAAGAGAAAAGGTGGCTCAGGCAATGTCCGGATCAATTTTGAAGTATGTGACGCTTTCAACATCAAGTGCAATAGGAGAAAGTCCTGAAGATATTCAGCCTGGTGAATCTGAGGGCAAATACAAGAAGCATCTTCACCAAGAGGATTCAAATGAGAGAGAGCAAGGATTGGAGGATGGCAATTCATCTTCTAAAGGCAGTGAAACTGATGAAGAGGAAGGAGACGCCAGCAGAAGTCCACACCAACAGGAGGAAGACTCTGATGAAGAAGAGGAGACGGATAGATTTTCAATTTATTCTGATGTCGCTGCTTGGCCAATCCCTGTTCCAAATGACTTGAGAGTTGATCTTATTAAGAGGGGAAGTGAACTCTTCCAAAACAGGGATGGCCCTTTCAGTGCAGTTCAAAGACAAGGAGAGAAATCCAAAGGGAAGAGTCGACAGCTGACCACTGCATGGTTCTATAAGGCTCTGCCAAATAGCGAGAAAGTTTTGAGAACATGGATGGTTTACTCTCCATCAAAAGAAAGTTTGTTTTGTTTTTGCTGCAGACTGTTTGCTCTTGATGACAAAGCAATTGGAACATCCAGCTTTGTCACTGGGTTTCAAGCATGGTGGAAGCTAAACCCAAAGGTGTCTGACCATGAGGCTTCTGAGCAGCATCTCTCATGCCTGGAGAAATGGAAGACCTTGGGAGCAGGGTTGAAGCTTCAAAAAAACCATTGATCAAATTCATCAAGCAACAATGAACAAGAAGAGAAAGAAATGGAGGGATATTTTACATCGCCTCTTGGACATAACCTTGTTTCTGGCTCACCAGAATCTTTCTTTTCGTAGTCACAAAGAGGACATGTCATCAGCAAACAAAGGGAACTTCATGGAATTGGTAGAGTTGCTATCAAATTATGATCCAGTTTTGAAAGAACATTTTGTAAGGATTAAGAAATCTATTCCATCTGGGAGGAGAGTGGCTTCGTATTTATCTCCAAAGATTCAGAATGAGTTAATTTGTCTTTTGGGGAATTATGTCAAAGAGAAAATAGTGGCTGATATCAAGAAATCAAAGTATTTTGGGATTCTTTTTGACAGCACTCCTGATGTGTCCCACACTGATCAGATGTGTGAAGAGATCAGATACGTCCATATTAAAGGTGACAAAGTTGAAGTAAAGGAATCATTCTTGGGCTTCTTCCCTATTGTTAGAAAATCTAGAAGAGGAAGAACCATTGTTGTCCCAAGGCGATATGATGACTAAGCTGATTGATGCAGCATTGCTTGTATATATTAAGTTAAGGTGTATATATATCCATCTCATAATTGTAAGGTTAGTGAAAAATTCACTTAATAAGAGCTAGCATTTTTGGCTCTTGTGGCATCATGTTTGGGACGCTGTGGCATCATTTTGGGGCGCTGCGCGTCTTTTCTACTCGTTTGTGGGATGTCGTACGTACAGGGTGTGGTCTGATAGAGATTAGAGAGCTCTCTTGCAATTCAGTTTGGTTGTTTAGATACAAGATTGTTGCACCGTGCAATAGTCCAGGTTGCGTTGTTGTTGCAAGGTTGAGAAAGAAGACCATAAATAGTACCCTTTTTGTTTACATTAAATTCATGTAATAAGGTCTAAGGTAGGCCCGCATCGAGTCAGCAACCCTGAGGTTACCCTGAGGTAGGACCTAATAGGATCTCAAATCCGTAAGTTTAATTTAGCTTAACTTGGGCTTTAGGTAGAACTGGCCCTTTAGAATTTGGCCGTTCACGGCTCAGCTGGGATTTTGAACCCACAAATAAATAAAATAACATGGTCCTTCGAACCGGATTCTACCCCAAGACTGAGTCAGTGACTATTTTTCGGCAAAGTTCTGATTGTGCAAATTGTAGCCCAAGTTAGGCCTAGACGGGTTGAGTATTATTGAATTAAGGTCCCAGGGTAGAAAGTTTGGTAGCCCAATTGCGAAACTTGGCCAGTCGTCTGTCGTTGTTTTGGCCTACATTTTACCGGTTTGGTTAATTTTGGGTTATTATTGAATTAAGGTCCCAGGGTAAAAAGTTTGGTCGCCCAATTGCGAAACTTGGCCAGTCGTCTGTCGTTGTTTTGGCCTACATTTTACCGGTTTGGTTAATTTTGGGTTATTATTGAATTAAGGTCCCAGGGTAGAAAGTTTGGTTGCCCAATTGCGAAACTTGGCCACGTCTGTCGTTGTTTTGGCCTACATTTACCAGTTTGGTTAATTTGGTTTATTATTCGTAGGCGAAGGTTGCAGACCAGTGCGCCAGTTACTTGGGTGGAAAATTTGGTATTCCATACTGGTGTTGGTTAGTACCCCACCTAGCAATTCAGTTTATTTGAAAGTAAAATTTGCGTTTGATCAGTTTGGTTAAGTATTTCTGCCAATTCAGCTTATTTGGCATTGAGCCCAATTGTTGTTTGCATTGAAGATGAGTGCATCTGAATTGAACAAATTTATAAAAAGGAGAAGCGCCTACAAAGGTCTAATTACAAAGGTCATTGCCACTATAGATTCTGCCATAGAGCAAGAGGATTTACGCTTAGTGACTGCGCAGCTTTCCATATTAGAAACTAAAAAGGTTGCTCTAAGTGAGGTAAATGTTAAAATTGAGGCTCTTATAGAAGAGGATGAAATAGAAAATAACATAATTTACTTTGAAGAGATTATTGATGATATAATTAACGTAGGCCTCCGAGCAAAAGAGTTTAGCAGCTCAGTACAGTTAGAGACCAGGTCTAATAATGAAACACAACACTCAACAAATGATGTTTGTGAAGTTAAGGTTAACAGATCTGTAGTTCAATTACCGAGGCTTGTACTCAAAACATTTTCTGGGAGTATTCAGGAATGGCAAGGATGGGCAGACAGTTTTCAATCAGCAGTTCATTCTAGTCAAGTGTTAAGTGCCGTGGAGAAGTTTAATTATTTGCGGTCCCTCTTGGAAGGGGAGGCAGCAAAGACTATAGCAGGATTAGCATTAACAGAGGCTAATTATAATGTGGCTTGGGATATATTAAAGAAACGGTTTGGTAAGCCAGAGATCTTAATTAAAAGCCACCTCCGTGCACTTTTAGCTATACCTCCTGTTAATAATCCTAATAGTGTCAAGGAGTTACGGCAGTTATATGATGAATTTGAAATTAGAACTAGGTCCCTGGACAACTTGGGTGTAGGAATGGAAAAGTATGGTATAATGTTGGTTCCTACACTGGAGTCTAAATTGCCTAGCTCAATTTTGCTTGAATTAAGTAGGGGACACTCTGCAGAACATGTGTACATCCCCCTTCAGCAGATGTTAAGTCTTTTAGGCACAGAATTAGCAAGACGAGAGGGAGTTGAGTTTGCACAGTGGGATGGTAAACAAGGGGACAAAGGCAGGCACAGCACCAAAGTTTCCACAAAAAGGAATAGCCCAGGTACAGTGTCAGCTCTACATGCCTCCTCTGAGAATAAATTAAAGGGAATCAAGGAATGCATATTTTGCGAAGGCAACCACAAGTCATATAAATGTGAGGTGGCTGAGGCCTTACCCTTTGAGGAGAGAAAGGACAGGGTAACTAAGTCCACAGCATGTTTTAAATGTTTTTTGAAAGGTCATAGAGCAAGGTTTTGTAAGTTTAAAATTTTGTGCAAAAAATGTCATGGTAGGCATCAGCCATTATTGTGTGAAAACACTCTTAGTAGGCCTACCCCAGAAGTAGAGACATCAGTGGCACATGCCACTGCTATGCAAGGGAGTAAAAGTAAAGGGGGATTATTGCAAACAACTGCAGCCTTATTAATTGGGAATGAGGGAGAAGCTACTGTAAGAGTGTTGTTTGATAGTGGTAGCCAGTGTAGTTTTATTAAGACCAGAATTTCCAGAAAATTGAAGTTTAAAGAACTTAAGAGGGAAAATTTAAGAATTTCTGGGTTTGGGGGTTCCGTTCAAAACCGAACCAAATTTAAGAAGGTAGAAGTTCTGGTTAAAGGGTTGTTACCGCAAAGTCCCACTATCAAGGTCCAAGCTGTAGAGATTGAGGAACTTTGTGCTCCAGTCACTACTTGTTTAGATATGGCATGTGTCCAAGAATTGCAAGTTAAAGGAATTAATTTGGGCAATAATAAGTTTGAGGGAACAGAAGATATTAGTCTTTTGATTGGAGCTGACTATTATTGGGACTTCATCACTGGTAATATTGTCCGTACATCTCAAGGCCCGGTAGCTATTGAAAGTAAGCTAGGCTGGATGCTACATGGTAGTTATTGCAATGAAATGGAAGTTAAGGCTCTTTTTGTTAAGATTGAGGAGAACAGCCATGGTCTGGAAAGGCATTTGAAAGCGTTTTGGGAACTTGAATCTATTGGCATAAAGGACAACCAGGCAAGTACAGTGAACAATGATGTTTTAGAGCAATTTGAAAAAGGGATTGGGTTTAGAGATGGTTGCTATGAAGTTGGCCTACCATGGAAGGATTCTTGCAAACCCGGTTCAAACCTTCAGCTAGCTAATCGGAGGTTGGAGACTTCATTGTACAGGCTAAGAAAAAATGAGTTGTTAATTGAATACGATGAGGCCATCCTAAGTTATGTAAGGGAGGGCTATGCTGAAAGGGTGCAAGGTGAGCTGGTGAGCCAGGAGGCACATTATCTGCCACACCATGCAGTGGTACGGCGAGACAAAACTACCACCAAACTGAGGGTAGTTTTTGATGGCTCAGCCAAGGACAAAGGTGGTGTGTCCTTGAATGACTGTTTGGATGCTGGGCCAAATTTAAATGCAGATTTATTTTCCTTGTTACTGAGATTCAGGTTTGGTAGAGTAGCATTGACTGCAGATGTGAAGCAAGCCTTTTTGCGGATAAAGTTAAAACCAGAGGACAGAGATGCAGTAAGGTATCTGTGGGTGGATACGAAAGACTTGTTGGAAAATGAACCTAAGGTTCAAGCATATAGAATGAAGTCAGTGTTGTTTGGCCTCAGCTCTAGTCCATTTCTGTTGGCAGCTACTATGCAGTACCATTTTAAGATGATTCTATGTCTATAATACAGAAATGGCTAACAGATATTCATGGAGGCTAGAGCTATAATGAGGGAGGCTGGCATGGAGCTTAGAAAATGGCAGACCAATCATTCGCAATTACAAGAGTTTATGAGTCATTCCTGTGTAGTACCTGATGCAGCAGAAAGTATTGAGGATTCTGGTATTAAGGAGTTGTGGGCAATAGACAAAGGTGCTAGGCATTGTTTGGCAGCAAGATGATGATTTGTTTACCTTCAATGGGAAATCTTTAGTAGAGCTGGCTGAGAATGAGACAAGGTGGACAAAACGTACAGCTCTTAGTTTGGCTTCAAAGGTCTTTGATCCTCTTGGATTCCTGGCTCCATTTGTGATAAAGTCAAAAATTTGGTTTCAGAGCCTCTGGGAAATTGGACTTGGTTGGGACCAAGAGTTACCTGATCATATGGTGGTAAAGTGGAAATATTGGTTCAAAGAATTGGCACATCTTGGAGACATTGAAATCCCAAGATGGTACTTTGGAGAGTTGAACAATAGTCCAGACAATTTGGAGCTGCACATCTTTTGTGATGCAAGTGAGGAAGCCTATGCAACTTGTATTTATATAAGAGGCGCATTGCAAGAGGAAGTAAGTTGCAGGTTGGTTGCTGCAAAGAGTAGAGTAGCACCTTTGAAAAGGCTTTCTGTTCCAAGGTTGGAATTGATGGGTGCCGTTATTGCTAGTCGGCTTGCAATTACAGTGCGAAAGTCTTTGGCCCTCTATGAAATTCCAAGCTATTATTGGACAGACTCCACTATAGTTTGGCACTGGTTAAGAAGTCAGGCAAGGAAATGGAAACCATTTGTTGCCAATAGGGTGGAGGAAATTCAAGCGCACACAGATCCCAAGCAATGGAAGCATTGTCCAGGCATCCAAAACCCCGCTGATTTACCAACACGAGGATTTCAGTGAAAGATCTTGCACAGTCAAGTTTGTGGTGGAATGGGCCAGAGTGGCTAAAACTTGGAAGTGAAAACTGGCCTTCTAATCAGCCTATTGTAGGAGAATGCCAGGCTGAAGAAGCATGGGTGAGTGAGGTGAGAAAATGCGCTGTGAACAGTTGTCAAGTTATGCAGCAGGACCCCATATTGAGGCTTGAGGACATTAGCAGTCTGAAAAGGTTGTTAAGAGTGACAGCATGGGTATATAGATTTACCAACAATTAAGGGAGAAACAAGAAGGG
Organism: Bathynomus jamesi; assembly: GCA_023014485.1. Taxonomy (NCBI): domain Eukaryota; kingdom Metazoa; phylum Arthropoda; class Malacostraca; order Isopoda; family Cirolanidae; genus Bathynomus; species Bathynomus jamesi. The sequence continues at coordinate 153,866 of JAJOZX010002068.1, forward strand.
AAGGAATTCTGAACAGTAAGGAGATTCAGCAAGCCAGGAATACTGGGTGGTATATATGCAGAAGGAAAAATTTGGTGAAGAGAGGGAATTGCTCACCAGCCATCCATTACAGGTTCTACCAACACATTCTGCTCTCAAGGGTTTGGATGTGTTTTTGGATCAGGATTTATTGAGAGTAGGAGGTAGACTACAGTTTTCTGGGCTTCCAGAGGAGAAAAGACATCCAATTTTGCTACCTTCTGGGGGGCACTTTGTGGACCTTTTGATCCTGGATACTCATCATAAGTGTTACATGCTGGAGTTAGAGAAGTGATAATAGAGATCAGACAACAGTTTTGGATTCCCAAAATTAGACAAGTAGTAAAAAAGGTCTTGCATAAATGTGTGGTTTGCAAGCGTTGGAGTGCAAAGCCTTATTATGAAAAGGTGGCTCCACTTCCAAGAGAACGGTGTGTCTATACTGCCCCATTTGATGTAGTGGGAGTAGACTTTGCAGGTCCAGTCTATGTGTATGAGCAAGGGGAGTCTAACAAAGGTTATATATGTCTTTTCACATGTGCTACCACCAGAGCAATCCATTTGGAGTTGGTAAGCAACTTAAGTAGTGATGTATTTCTTTTGGCCTTTAAAAGGTTTGTGAACAGAAGGGGTTTCCCAAATAAAATCATATCGGATAATGCAAAAACCTTCAAAAAGGCTGCAAAGGAACTCCAAGAAGTTTGGTCCTTGCTAAAAGAGGAAGGATTCCAATCCTACTTTTCACACCAAGGGGTACAGTGGGAGTTTATTGTTGAGAGAGCACCATGGTGGGGAGGATTTTGGGAAAGGCTAGTGAGAAGTGTAAAGTGTCCATTAAAGAAACTTTTAGCTAATGCTCATTTGAGCAAAGAAGAATTCTGCACTGTTTTATGTGAAGTAGAAGCAATGGTGAACAGTAGGCCTATCACTTTTGTTTATAACAGTATGCAGGATGCAGAGCCATTGACACCAAATCATTTTCTTTGTGGTAAACGATTAACATCAAGCCCCAGTGTGCCAGAAGACTTGCAGCCTATCCAGAGCACTCAAGGAGAGTTAACCAGACGGTTCAGGTACCTTGAAGAGCTACAAGATCAGTTATGGAAGAGGTGGCAGATGGAATACTTGCCAGAACTCAATTATTACCCATCAGGCAATGTAAAGGGCTCCAATGCAAATTGTATCAAGGTGGAGAAGTGGTAATGATTGGGGATGAAAGACCAAGGCAATGCTGGAAGCTTGGCATAATTGAAGAGTTGTTTGTTGGCAAAGACAATTTAGTTAGGTCTGCACTGGTAAAGACTTCAGGAGGAAAATTAAAGAGACCTATACAAAAACTCTATGCTTTAGAAATCAGCAAAAACACGATAGTCAAGATGAAACATTTGAGTTACAGCCTCATGGAGAAGGCTTGGCTAACCTTGCAGAAGGTAATGACAACAATGCCTCTTCGGTGGGGAGTGTTAGAAAATCTAGAAGAGGAAGAACCATTGTTGTCCCAAGGCGATATGATGACTAAGCTGATTGATGCAGCATTGCTTGTATATATTAAGTTAAGGTGTATATATATCCATCTCATAATTGTAAGGTTAGTGAAAAATTCACTTAATTTAGAGCTAGCATTTTTGGGCTCTTGTGGCATCATGTTTGGGACGCTGTGGCATCATTTTGGGGCGCTGCGCGTCTTTTCTACTCGTTTGTGGATGCGTACTACAGGGTGTGGTCTTATAGAGAGCTCTCTTGCAATTCAGTTTGGTTGTTTAGATACAAGATTGTTGCATCGTGCAATAGTCCAGGTTGCGTTGTTGTTGCAAGGTTGAGAAAGAAGACCATAAATAGTACCCTTTTGTTTACATTAAATTCATGTAACTAAGGTCTAAGGTAGGCCCGCATCGAGTCAGCAACCCTGAGAGTGAGGTAGGACCTAATAGGATCTCAAATCCGTAAGTTTTAATTTAGCTTAACTTGGGCTTAGGTAGAACTGGCCCTTTAGAATTTGGCCGTTCACGGCTCAGCTGGGATTTTGAACCCAACAAATAAATAAAATAACACCTATTGCCGGAAAGACTGCTGCTGAGCTCACAGGGGATATCCTGAGACATCTGGAGAGAGATGGACTGGACATAAACCTGTGCCGTGGTCAAGGATATGACAACGCTGCAACTATGGCTGGGACTCATGATGGTGTTCAGTCAAAGATCAGAGAGATTAATCCCAAGACTTTGTTTGTGCCTTGTGCAAATCATTCTCGGAACCTTTGCGGAGTGCACTCATTTGGAAGCGTTTCTTCATGTGTGACTTTTTTTTTAACCTTGGAGAGAGTCTATTCCTTCTTTAGGGTCTCAACTCATCGATGGGAAGTGCTGATGGAGAATGTAGGCATGACAGTCAAAAGTCTTTCCCAGACAAGATGGAATGCTCATTATGATGTTGTGAAACCAGTGAAGACAAATTTTGAAAAGCTGACCTCAACCCTTGAAGTACTGTGCGATCCCAAAGCAAAGCAAAGAAAATGTGGACACAAGAGGATCAGCTCAGATCTTGCTGTCTGCTGTATGTGATTTCTCTTTTTTGAGTTACGTTTCTTTCTGGTGTGAAGTCCTGGAAGAAATTAATCTTACACAAAAGTATTTGCAAACAGTTGGAATCAGCCTTGAAAATTACATTGTGAAGCTCCAAGCTCTAAAACTGTTTCTTGAAGATCAGCACAATGAAATTGTCGAGACGGCCATTCATTATGCAACTAGAAAGTGTGAGGAAATGAACATTTCTATGGAGAGAAGAGGGAGAGTAAAGCTCCGAAAAAGGATGCCAGGAGAGATGGCAAAGGATGCTGGTCTCACATTACCAGAGGAAGTAAAAAGGGCTATGTTTGAATGTCTTGATCGCTTTCATCAAGAATTGGAGATTCGTTCTAAGACAATGGATCAAATTCTGTCAATCTTCGCTGTTATTCAGCCAAACACTTTGGTTGTTGCAACAGAAGAACTTCGGAAGTATGTTCCAAATTTGACTCAGATTTTCGCTGAATTCTCTGATGAAGATATCAGTGTGGAAACTAGACGACTTCGGAGGCATTTGGAAGCTGCCAAAATCAGCGTTGAAGAGGCAAAGAAATGGAGAGCATTGCAGTTTCTGGAGTTTATTGTGAAATGGGATTTTTGTGAATCTTTGCCAAGCTTGTCACTGTGTTTGAGATTCTTTTTGACTGTCTGTGTGTCTATTGCTTCATGTGAAAGAAGTTTTTCCAAATTGAAATTGATAAAAAATTTCTTTCGCTCGACCATGAGTCAGACAAGATTGACAAATCTGGCTTTACTTTCAATTGAACATGAATATGCAAAGGTGAATTTTGATGAGGTCACTGATCAATTTGCGGAAATTAAGGCTCGAAAGCAGAGACCGTGAATCCTCTCTATTTACTTTTGAAGAATAGGCTGAGGCTCAGCCTATTCTTCAAAGGTAAATAGAGAGGATTCACGCTCAGCCGCTGAGCGTTGAGACTGTTTCCTATGTTTTTGGTATAAAATAAAATGCAGTATTACCTGTTCACTGAATTTTTAATGTCCTGCATTTTTCTTATTTTCAATTTGCTTATGACAGTACTGTACTGTTTAAAAATCTACTTGCAAACATAATATATTTTTCTGTGTGTTTAAATTTTAAAATTATTTATGGGGGGTGCCAAAGGAAGGATCCGCCCCGGGTGCCAAATACTTTAGGTACGCCCCTGCATCAAGGTTACATCACTGCGTGACAGAAAAGCCACAGCTACACAGATTCAGGCACAGTTGAATGAACAACGGGACTCTCCACTAAGTAAAAGTACTATAAAAAGAACTCATAAAAGCTAGTTTCCATGGCAGAGTTGCTGTGTCCAAACCACAACTGAGGAAACAAAATAAGGCTAAAAGATTGGAGTGGACAAGAGAATATCGAAATTTTACTGTAGACGACTGGAAAAAAAGTTTTTACTGATGAATCAAAAGTGGAACTTTCTGGGTCTCACAGAAGAGTTTGTTAGAAAAACTGACAGATCTCTGCTTGAAACATTCAATAAAACATGGTGGAGACAACATTCAAGTTTGGGATTGTTTCAGTTATTCTGGAGTTGGAGATCTTCACAGAATCACTTACACTCTCACAAAAGAGAAGCACCACTCCATACTAGTGAGACATGCAACACCATCATGATTGATGCTTTGTGGTCAAGGATTCATTTTCCAGCAGGATAACGACCCAAAGCACACTTCTAACCTTTGCATGAACTATCTTAACAAGAAAAAAGATGGTGTTCTACAAATTAGGAAGTTTCCTCCACAAAGTCCTGATCTCAATCCAATAGAGAATCCAATAGAGCATCTTTGGGACCATTTGAAGAGTCTGAAAGCTAAAAAGAATATAACTTCTCTTGATTCTCTCTGGGAGAATGTAGAAGAATGCTGGAACGGCATAGCACACGATGTTATCCAGAAACTTGTAGAATCTATGCCTCACAGAGTGGAAGCTGTCATTAAAGCAAAAGGAGGTCATATCGATTACACTGGTATGCATATGAAATTGTTTTGTCTGCTGTGAGGGTTTTTTCAACTCATATTATATAATTCGACCATGCTGAATTCGAAAATGACATTGGTTTTCTTCAATCAGGTCAGGTTTTTTCTCTATTGGCCATTTATTATAAGTCCAATTTTATCCCCAAATTTATTGATTTTTTTAGCTTAAACACTGTAGATACGAGTAATATTATAAGAACACTCGTGAAAAATGAAAACATTGTGTGAATAAATACTTTTATTCATACAATGAATATGGAAAAAAGTTTATTGAGGAAGGAATGAAGTTTTTTTGGCTTTCCGTCTGTGTTTTTCTTCGGGCACGTCTCGCTTCAAACACCAGCAATAGCCGCCAGCATATTGATATCCCAGTTTCCCTGGTACCTCTCCATTATTTTGATATCTTGGTGAAATCGTTCACCCTGTTCCTCACTATAATCCCCGCAATTTTCAGGAAAATAGTCCAAGTGGGACCACAAAAAGTGCATTTTATGAACATGCGCGACCCATGAACTTTGAAAGCTTCCATCAAGTTTTCGACAACGGACTCGTATTCTGGACTTCTACGCTTGCCAAGAAAATCAGTGACAACTGATTTGAATGCCTGCCAGGCATTCTTCTCAGTTGGAGTCATTGCGTTTTCGAACTGAGTATCCTTGATCAAAGTTCGAATTTGAGGACCATCAAAAACCCCAGCATTTAGTTTAGCATCAGATATATGAGGAAATTTACTCTCGAGATATCGGAATGCTGAACCCTCCTTATTCATTGATTTGATGAATTTTTCATCAAGCCCAGCTTAATATGAAGTGGTGGGAGCAAAATTTTTGTTGGTGGTACAAGGGGCACTGAAACGACATTATGCGACCCAGGTTCAAAATTCTCTCTGGATGCCCATTCACGCTGTGCATAGTGCTTCTCATCCGCTCGGCTATCCCATTTGCAGAGGAAACATGGGTATTTCGTGTATCCCCCTTGCATTCCCAATACAAATGCCACAATCTGAAAAAAAATGAAAATATTTAAAGAATTTAGAGAATTTTGTTCTATCAGATAAAAAAAATCTATGCATTGGACTGTATCACTTCTGTGGGGAAGTTAAGTGTTCTTATACGCTCTCAAATAACCTTTGAGAAACAACATAGTCAATAGCAATAGTTTACTTATGATATTAGTATTACTTTCAAATCTCCACAGATCCTCCAGTTATGTTGGTCGTATACGAGAGCATCCGTAAAATTTTTGTTATCGTAGCTCTCAGTAAGTTGTACGGAATGTGCTACAGGGACTGATGCAACCATATTCCCAATGTTGAGAAGTACTGCTTTCAAACTTCGTTTAGACGAGTCTATAATAGCCTCCATTCTGATGCGTTATATGGCAGGCCAAGGATTCGATTAGCCCCTCAACATTGCAGCAGTACACTAAGGAAGAGGTATTTTCGTGCACTGCAAAAAACTTGCGGAATTCTTCCTCTCGTTTCCTATACCAGGAGAATGTTGTTCCCGGAGCCAGCAAGTTGTCCTCTCGAAGTCGTGAGCCCAAGATCTCGACAGCTAATTTGGAAAGTCCTAAATCCCTGGTAAGATCATTAAGTTTGGCCTGGTTGAGAGGCCTCGGCTCATTTCAAGCGGTATTTTAAGGTATATACGACTGGGACTGGTCATTGGCATTGGTCATTGATTCATCATCAGAATCATCGAAGTCCAGGGTTTGAGGTGGGTCGGGTATTGGAATTCCAGGACCATGGGGTACAGGTCTCATAGCAGAAGGAATGTCAGGGTATACAACAATATGTTTATTCTTCTTGTTAACTCCTGAAAATAGAAACACAGAAACATGGATATAAAACTTGCATATGAAATAGAAGAAGCATTCAGACAGTGGCGGCTCGTGAGAGAAGGCTGCGGTCTGTAAGATATGAAATAGGTCGATGGAGTCTGTATATTTTCTTTCTTTTTCATTCATATTGTCCCTTCGGGGACAATATGAATGAAAAAGAAAGAAAATATACAATCATTGTCTATGTAAATGTAACTTGTATAACATATGTATGTGTAAATGTATTTTCTATAACAATATGTATATGTAAATGTATGATTACCATTATGGTGAATATTATGCTATATATGGTGAATATTACATTATGGTGAATATTATGTCAAGTTTCATACGAGGATTTCAAAATATTTAAGAAAAATAAATTTATAAGCCCACCTTGGAGGTTTGTCATGCAGAAATAGCAATCTGTCACGTGATCCTTTCCTTCTCTCCAAATCATGGGAATTCCAAAAGGCAAAGATTTCGCTCTGCCTTTGCTCCATCTTCTCAAATTTTCAATGCACGTCTTGCAGCACATATGAGGGGCGAAATTTTTGTCCTGGTCCCCTAGCTTAATTCCAAAGTATGCTCTATACATTGTCTTCACAAATTTAGTGATTTGGGACTGGTTATTTGGCATGGTAAACCGTCCCACATATGTAGCAGAATCTATTGGGATCATTTTTACACGCTCTATTCATTATGAAATATTTTATCTATATGCCTGAAAAGTAAAAAAAGATATTATACAAGTGAAACAAGTGATGATAGATGTTACTGTTCCAATTCCGCTTTGACAAAATCACGAAAAATTCTATTTTACTTATGAGGCCATAGCCGGATAACCTGAGCTGATTGAGAAAAACGGATTGCAGATTCGAAATCAGCAGGAAAAACTCTATAAGAATCACTTACAAAACCCTTGACAGCAAAATTGATGCATACCAGTGTTATTAATAAGATTATGCCATTAAATTGTTAATTTCTTTACTAATTTATAATAATTACATTTAGAAGCAAATAATGTAGCAATAAAAAATCAAATTTTATTGTAATTATCATATACATTTGTACAATTTACAATAAATTTGGTGATTATAAGGTGACGCAGACTTTTATGGCAATGAACTCAGAATGGTCCCCTGAGGTTTTTTATGATACACACAGACCGTCCATGGAACAAGGAACTCTTCTGGGGTAATTAAATCCACTATAGTCCGAATAAGTAATGGTAAATGACAAATACCATAGTTTTTCTTTTTCATGTTGTATATGCCCACGTCGGGCTAACATCATGAAAAAGAAAAACTATGATATTTGTCATGTACCATTACATATTCGGACTATAGTGGATTTAATTACCCCAGAAGAGTTCCTTGTTCCATGCACGGTCTGTGTATATATATATATATATATATATATATATATATATATATATATATATATATATATATATAAACTTTAATTACAATAACCGCAACAATATAAAATTACACCAACCCGCAAGGATTTTAATTTTAGCTCTTCCGGAGGACGAAAGTTTTATAACTTTTTAGATATTTTATTTAGTTTATGGCTTTGAAAAGAGCTTGGTTGTGACCAGCCAAATTAACTAGCCTGTTTTTAAATACTGTTTTATAATTAATTTTATATTTTTCCTTGCAAGTTGGTGTAATTTTATATATATATATATATATATATACATATATGATGAATAAAACCACGAAGGAAAGGAAACACAGAATGGTGCTCAAGCGTTTTCGTCTAATGACATCCTCAGGAACACTGAAGTACATAAAGAGTTACAGCCTATATATAGGTTACAGAAAAAAAAAAAAATATATATACAATAAATGGAAAAATAAAAATTAAAAACAAAATTAACAGATTATGGGAGGCGCATACAAATTTGTAAGGAAAAACTATCGATGTTTAGCACAAGATCAAATGAATTCTTTCCAACCAATGTTATATAAAAAAACAAAAAAAAATACAAATTTATACTGGAAATCTGTCCGGGTTTTAGCACTCTACCCTTCTTGTTTAAGGTTCGATGTATATAAAATAAATTGAAAAATACAAGTTATTAGAGTAGCATACAAGGTTACCAAAGATTTAGCGTTCTACCCTTCTTATCTAAATCTGTTCTGAAGGAATTCAAAACAACAGGATCGAGTTGAAAAAGACCTTTGCTTATGTTGAAGTTATTTGTAAGTTGGATAATGGCAGACTCAAGAATATTTCTATTAACAATGTTGCTAGAGTGAAATAAAACTGAAGCATTATTCCAGTCAATACAGTGGGATAACTGACAAATGGACAAAAAGGGCACTGGACGACTGTCCTGTTCTAACGGAATATTGATGCTGTTTTATACGTGTGTGCAAATCCTTTCCCGTCTGACCTTAAAAGGAATCACATTGTTTACAACCAATTTTATAGATAATGCCTGAATTATTGGTGGGCTATTTTTTACTATGATATTTTTCACAATATTGTTATATGAAAATACTGCATTAATATCCAAAAGTTTAAATACATTAGCAATGCCTAAAAAGCCCGGGAAAAATAGAAGTACTAAAATATTTTTTGACAAAGTACGAGTGTTATTATTCACATGAAAGTAAGTTCGTTTTGCCTTATTGAGACAAGATTCCATAAACGCAGATGGATAACACAGATCACTTCCAATACCGTTAATTTTTTCTAATTCGGCATCGATGTATTCCAGACTGGCGATCCTAAGGTCGCGGAGAAACATTGAAGAAAAAAATGGCCTTTTTTTTTTTTTTTTATAACATTGGTTGGAAAGAATTCATTTGATTTTGTGCTAAAAATGGATAGTTTTTTCTTACAAATTTGTATGCGCCTCCCACAATCCTTTAATTTTTGTTTTAATTTTTTTTTTTTCCCGTTTATATATATATATATTTTTTTTTTCTGTACCTATATAGGCTGTAACTCTTTATGTACTTGAGTGTTCCTGAGGAGTCATTAGACGAAAGCGCTTGAGCACCATTCTGTTTTTTTCCTTCGTGGTTTTATTCATCATAAATATTTTTCACGTGTTACTTTCGTGAATAATTTCATATATATATATATACACAAACTCAGAATGGTTCCCTGAGAACATTATATGTTAAACACAGACCGTGCATGGAACAAGGAACTCTTCTGGGAAAATTAAATCCACTATAGTCCGAATAAGTAATGTAAATGACAAATACCATAGTTTTTTCTTTTTCATGATTTTAGCCCGACGTGGGCAACGGGTCTCTCGCAAAGAGATCCCATAAATATAGCTTCCCTCACCAGCTATCTGCAAAGCAGACAGGATCCAGCTTTGGGACATGGATCTAGGTCAAGCAAGCCTAGATCCCTACATTCAGAACCTCTATATAAGTAAGACTCGTTGCAATCACGTCGTCATTTACCATTACTTATTCGGACTATAGTGGATTTAATTTTCCCAGAAGAGTTCCTTGTTTCATGCACGGTCTGTGTTTAACATATATATATAATATATATATATTATATATATATATTATTTACTATTTAATCATCATAGGAGGGGGAAAACACTTATTTAGGATGCTTCTTGTACACAGAACATGTCAGGCATTCTGATGGAATGCCAGCAAGAGGCAATATGTGTAAGGTACACACATGTGTACACACATGGATGTGTAACATACAAAGTTTTTGATGCCGAAGTCACCAACACTTCACCCAAATGCCTGAAGCACTGCACGTGAGCAGTTAGTAATACCTACCTCTGGTAGATCTACATATCACATGACACATATGTTTGTACTTTACATTATTTATTTATTAGGATCAGACTATGACAACTTAAAGTAACAAAGGCTTTCTTTATTTATTCATTAGCAAGTAAGAATTATACTCCATAAAGCCATTTTTTCAGATTCAAAATTTAAAGCCAATTTAAAGCTTTTAAAGCCCTAGTCCTAGTAGCAACCCTGGTGTGGACGCTCACATGAAGAAACTGTTTCAGTTTCGGTGTTTTAGTTTTCATTTAAAGAAGCCTAATGTGAATTGGGTACAGTATAAATACTGTATTTTGAAGATCAGTGGTTAAATTACTCCATAATTTCAAACTTAACGAAAATAAGTAATTTTTGAGATGAAGACAATCTAAAGTGAGGAATAACATACTGCTTCTATCCTTAGTCTGGTATTATTGAAATCTCTTGATGAATTACAAAATATTTATGTATCCATTCAAAGTTAATTTTATTCATACATTTTTTATAAATAAAAACAAAATGTACCAATTTCATTGTCTTTGATTTTTAATAATTTTAACTCTTTAAAGAATGCACTTGTATGATCAAAAAAATTTGAATCAGGTAGTATCCTTATTGCTCGATTTTGAGCATGTAAATTTTGCTCTCAACACAAACACATTCAATACAGGAGTACTACTAGCAGGCATAACTGATCACCTCTGAAGTTATATCACAATCAAAACAAACAAAACATCTTTATTGCAGATCATTCACAATCCATAGCCACTTAACCTAGCATACTGCTTGATTAATTATCTGACAATTTTATGTATATTGTTATTACATGAGGCATCTTATAACACTTATTATAACACAACTTAATATGCATATATAATCTTTGCTACATTACAAAAATAAGGTATTGTAAACCAGCAGTTGTCTGAACCAAGACTGCCATATAGGTGAGAGGTACACAGTATCTGAAGACAGGACATTGTACAATAACACATTAGAGCTGTTTTGGACCCTAGTAATGAAACTATATACCGGGTGTCTCATTCGAAATGAAACAACTTTGAAACCTTATAATTTTTTATTGAATGATGCAAACAATGTAATATTCACACAGTAAATAGTCAATGTCAAAAAGTTTCATATGATATATGTGAATTATAACACTTAGATACATTAGAGTTCTTTATTGTATGCATTCAATATGTGCACCATTTGTAGCACGGACCAGGTCGTAACGGTACTCAATGTGCTCTTTCAGTTGAACGAGGAATCTGTAGTTCGACACTGGCACGACGAATGGACTTTCTCGGGCTACTACCAAAGGCGCCGCGTATTCGTTCAACATCATCTTCCGATCTTGTTCGCCCTCCAGAGTGTTCCTTTAGTACACTGCCAGTCTCCTCAAATTTCTTGGTCCATGCATATAGGTCTCTTCTGGTGGGTGGTTCCTTGTGAAAGGTTGTACGGAATCGCCGTTGCACCAGAGTAGGGAACTTCAACTCAGCCATCCATAACACACATTTCGCTTTTTCTTGTGGGGTAAACATAATTCAATCTGAAACAAGCAAAAAACATTATGAGAAAAACATATGCATATGGTGTAGTAACTGGCAAAGTTTCAACATTCTCACATTAATACTTTAAAAATTACATAGTTTCAAAGTTGTTTCATTTCGAATGGAACACCCGGCATATTCATCCGGATTAACATTTGGCTGGTAGGTAGGTTACGCGTAGTAAACATAAAACTGGCACTGCACATTTTGGTTCCCTACATAGCATACGAAAAATATTATTATAAGCAAGAGAGAGTTTATTCATAGCAGTTTTTGTATAGTTCCACCACAGATGGGATGTATACAATGCAGTACAGTAAGTTCTAAAAAGATAAGTTTTAACTGATTCTGAACACACCAAATTTCCTTAAGTACTAGCATGTTACTCTGTACATACAGCTTTTTACGTTGCCTCTCAATATGGAGTTCATCTCGCAGCTCGTGAGTAATTACATGATCCAAGTATTTACATGTCTCTTTGACAGGTATAGTCTGACCATTCATTTTAAAAGACCCACATGATACATGTTTCAGTAGATTACACCTAAAAATCAAAATACAACTCTGCCCCATTATAGGTGATGTCATTTTCTATACCATATTGTTCACATATCTCTAATAGTACTGTCAGCCCATTGGGAGAGGGTGACAGACGAACAGGTCATCAGCATACATTAAGTGATTAATTTCTTTCCTTTCCAATGACACAGCCAGTACGTGTAGTTTTTAGTTCAGCCTAATACAACCCTTTCACAACCGGCGGGACTTCCAGCTGTCATGCATCATGCTATAAAGCAAACAAAAAATCCCAGTGGCTGTCTGTAATGACGTGGGGGTGTTAGACCCCGTTATATATTAGGTTATTCAGCTTTCTTTTTAGTGACTTTTAGACTCATATATATATATATATATATATATGTGGGCAGGACCGAGTTCCAAAAGGACCGAACTCCAGGAACTCGGTCAAAGGACCGTGAGCGGGAAAGTCGGTCCTTTTCTCAGTGAGGACCGAAATGAGGAGCGACGGTCCATTTTTAAGCAATTCCGGACGGTCTTTTTTTAGTGATTTTAGTGTGTTTAGTGATTATTTGAAGTTCTAAAGAAGATGGATCGTTTCCTCCGAAGACTCAGAAAGAGACTGAGACTGAACTGAAACTTGTTTCAACACCTGGAGGAGACGAAGAATCTACTGATGTTAGTGCTTCAACTTCAAGTCAAGTACTGGAGCTCCTAGCGGAAGAACTGAACCCGGCAATCCCGGCAATTTTTCATTTTAATCAAATTTTTCACTTATATTATATATAAGGACCTAGGACCGAGTCGTTCCTAGGTCCTATCTTCAGAAAGGACCGTGACCGGGACCGTCGGTCCAGTTTGAGGCAAGGACCGGGACCGGGCGTCGGTCCTTTTTGAGGCCCGGGTGCCCACCTTTGTATATATATATATATATATTTTGTTTTTGTTGATATGAGTTATGTACGTGTCGCATTTCTCAGAAGTTGTACTACAATTCCCTTTAATTCAAGGGTCTGCCTCTGTGAAAGCACAAAAAATTGTTGATACAATTTCCGATCCTCATTATTTTGGGTTTTCATTTCTTGTAAGTATGCGTACATCTAAAATCTAAGTATAGTCTATTTACTTTCTGCAGGTAATTAAGACAGTGTTTCTGATCGCTGAATGCGCATGTAGTGCATAGCGTTCTAAGGAAGATAAGGTTTGTAGCTGCATGTATGTTCGGGCTTTGCAGGCCTGCTAAAATATAACGTTCCTACAAATGTTTTTATATGTTCATATATAGGTGCCGTTTAATTCTCAAAAAAGAAACCCAAAACTTGTAATTTAAGTAACTATTACTAAGATGTATAATTCTAAATAACAATATATGTTATACTTTTGGGTTTAGAAAAACATACGAGTATATATCGGACGTGAAAGGGTCAAAAGTACACAGTACACAAATTTTAAATACGGAAGCATAAAGTAAAACCATTGCATAATCCTTGCGGAAGAGAAAGAGAATATCTGAAAGTTTTTGTTACTTTCACAAAAGTCCAAAGGCTAGCCAATCAGAGGAAGGAAAATAACCTTATAGTTTAAATACAACACTACTTTAGAATATATACACAATAAACAGCTAAATAATTTTAAAATTAAGCTATACGTCACAGGGTTCAGTTTCATTAATGACCTAAATACAGATATAAATGCAAAACTTTAAAAGTTTCAGGAAGCACTTGTTTTTGGTGAATCTTGCCCCAGCATGCATCAACAAAAATATTCCTATTGTTAATATAAACAGCTCCTGGTTGCCCCAAGTTCAAAAGCATCCGTTAAACAAAAACAAAATATACAAAAATGGGAAGGAAGGTCTACTTCCTAAAAAATACACACTCGCTATAGAAACAAACTTAACTCATTAATACTCATACGAAAGTTATCTCCTCGAATTGTAAGTTCGAAAAACATAAGGACACTCCCAAACAATACTGGAACCTCACTAATAACACGACTAACAGACAAACAAGCAAAGCCTTCACGAGCCGAAAAACTAATAACCAATACAAACCCATTACAGACTCGAGTAAAATTTTTCACTGAAATGGGAGATAATCTCGCGTCAAATATCCAGCTCACGCAAAGGTTCTTCGATGCATACTAAGGGCCTCCTCCCCTGTCACATTTTCGTCCTGTCACCTACTACGCACACAGAATTTATAAGGAATGCTTAATTGCGCCTTACCTCTCAGCGGTCATTTAATCCCTCCATTCAAAGTGGCATCTTTCCAGACTGCCGTAAATAAGCAAAAGTATGTACCCCCCCTATTTTTTATATTAGGTGATAAATTCTCTCCCTCAAACTATAGAGCCATATCCGTCCTGTCAACCATCAATAAATTCTCAGAAAGTAATATAGTATACATATAACACGAATTGATTGAATCACCACATATTTCAGTCCTAACTCGCAGGCTATAATCTCCGCTTTACACCGATCTCATTATTAAAGTTTTTGGAATAGTCGTATCTGCCTTAGCAGAGTTGGGCACGTTACTTTCTATAAGTAACGGCGTTACCGCTACCGTTACATTTATAAAAAGTAACGGTTACCGCTTGTTACTTTTATGAAGAAGTAACGTTACCGTTACCGTTACTTTTAAGAAAAGACTAGAGTGAAAAAGCCTTAATATCATCAAATTGTACTCTATATGACAAAAAATAAAAACAAATTCAAATAAAAAAAATGGCCTGTACCAAAAAAACTAATCTTGCAGATTTCTTAGGTGTGTTATTCGATTTCAGGAACACTGGCTTTTCAAAATTGGCATCTTATAGTCCTCCTCGTTGGAGGAGCTAACAACTAATAAATACTAGTCAAATGATCAGTTTGAAAGTAACGAGTAGCGAGTAATGATTGGAATCGCTCTAAAAAGTAGTGCCGTTACCATTTTCGTTACATCTCAAAAGTAACGGCGTTACCGCTACAGCTACTAAAAAGTAACATCGTTACGTAACGCCGTTACTCCCAACTCTGTGCTTAAGAATTCAAACAAGTTAATGCAACTAAAGGATTCTGATTCAGATACCACAGACGACATTCTATTAGAAAAGGACTTCGTGAAGATCTGGATAAAATCTTAGTCGTATGTCTTCAAATCTGGACATTCGGCGAGGAGGTGCTCTACTGTCAGCAGGACGGCGCAATTATCACCAAAGAGTAAACGGTCACGTGACATAAGATATCCACGAGTGGAACGTGTGCAATCAATACGGAAACTTGCCAATGCCACCTCATATCGTCGAACTTTGTTGGATGAGGAGTGCCACATCCCCAAAATGGGTACGACTGCAACAAGAATGTAGGAGTCTGAGTCTGCGTACCACTAGGATGTAATTTGAAGCTGGAGTGTAGCTGAAGGGAATTGGCTGGCAGCTTTGGCTGCCGCATCTGCCTCCTCGTTGCATGGGATCCCTATATGGTGGAAATCCAACACGAGAGATTTATGTCGTGTGAAGATAAGACAGAGTCATTGTCGTATTTTCTGTATCAGGAGACGAGACGGATTGTACTGCTGGACAACCAAAAGGGCGCTTTAAGAATCTGTATATATTACAAAAATTGACTGAGAAGGATGAACGATACGTTGTAAAGCAAGAATATATAATAGCGAACAGTTCTACATAAAAAAGTAAGGAGAGTTGACTCGACAGATGTCGGAAAAACAGCGGATGAACATTATTAATATATAACAAGAAATAATTAAAAAGTTAAAAATATTACTGCGAAAAATGCTCTGTATGAATTGGTCCACAATTAACCCACCCCTTATATCTCCAGTCTAACTATAGAGTAGATCAAGTCTAGCCTAGAGGGGTCAGCCTAGAGATTCCGGAAATGGTCCAGAGCGGGCAGATAAATTGAGGTCCACAGTAGGATTCCTCACCAATTTAGGTTAGGGCAATCTACCTTCACCTTTGTTAAGCTATGAGTTGATGCTGGGTCTTAGGCCACAATGTAGGCCTAACTTGTCTGACCCAGCTTAATTTAATGTGATTAAATTGCTGGGTTAAAAACTCAATTAGTCACTTACTGTTAGTTATTGGAGTCTCTGTTCTCCGGTTGTGTAATTGTCGAGAGCGTACTTGCTGGTGGGGATCTTTTTCGTTGTCCGTTCTCGTCCCTTTGTAGTGCCTTGCACCACAAGATTATTCTTTATTAGTGAAAACTGCCACAAATTGGCATGAGTGAATTATTTAAATCTAAATAAATAAATACAAGTTAAATGTCTAGTGATCAAATTTAATTCTTAAGAATTCAGAGTGGTGTGACTAGACATGAATGGGCTTTTAAGGATTATTTTGGCTGGTTGGTAAAATTATTAAGTAAAAACAAACTTGTGTGCAACGACAACACAAAGGACGCCAAAAAAACATTATTCGAAAGCACCCCGCTAGCAAGCAAAGTTCCTTTGTGACAAGGTTGTCATTGTGGCTATTATTATTACTATTATTATTACTGTATTATTATTAGTTTATTATTATTATTACTATATTATTACTATATTATTATTACTATTATTATTACTATTATTATTAGGTTGCATTATTATTAGTATAATTATTATTATTCCTATTATTTGTAATATTGCATATTCATTATTATAATCAGTATTATTTGCAGACTGTTATATATTAGCCAAACGGGCCATTATTTAATCTCACCATTATAAGTCCATCAAAGTTGTTACGGGTAAAAATCCCCTTTGCATATACTCATTAATTGTTGTCAATAAAATATAAAAATTCATATTGATTTAATAATCAGTCCTTCCCTTCTTTTATTAAAATTAACTTTGCGCCGCAGTGCCGGATGCCAATCTAGTACTTGGGCGCTGGTGACCCTGGCATATAGTTAATTATCTACGTAAACTTGTAAAGGTCTAAATAAATAAAACGGACTCTTACAATTGGTACCTCCTGGAGTGACCAAACACCGTAATTTATGCAAAAAAAAATTTCTAAAGTTTTTTCTCAATTTTTGTCAATATATTCAGTCTGCATCTATAATTTTATTAAATTCACTAGTACAAAGCACTCACCTGTACTGGAAGTGTATTCTATTGCAAAATATATTCCTTTTATTTTGCCTTTTTATAAATTCAGCATTTTCTAAAGTTTTTTTATGCAAATTTACTTATATTTTGCAAACAGCCTATACGCAGACTATTTTTCTGCTAATATTGGGCTACATCATAAAAAAAAAAAAAAAAAAATTTTCACGTAACTTTTTGTTATTGGCATTCATAACTCAAATTGAGTCTCATACTCAACCAAGCTTACCTGAAGCCATTATTTACATTCAACAACATTTGTTGAAATCTTGTCAGTTTGTGACACATTTTAAATTTTTTTTAGTACCTTGTAACAAATAATAGCCACAATGACCAATAACAACCTAGGGTCATCCAATGGTGGTACTCCAAATTCACCACCTATAACGGACTTTCTCACAATGTATCAGCCTACCACTCCACAATTCACCGCTGAAGAGCCTGGAATCTTTGTGAGTCAACTGCGGGATTATTTTGAGATAAAAGGAGTTACGGACCCACGAACCAAGTTCCTTGTCACAAAGAACCTCCTGCCTACACAAGTATACAAAGTAGTGCGGGATGTAACTCTATTGCCTCCGTCTGACCAAGCTTTTGAGAGCCTCCTCAGCGAGTTAGTCAGGAGACTCGGCCAATCAGAAGAAGAGCGACTCAATGCTCTACTCAAGGACCAAGTTCTTGGGGATCAAACGCCAACAGCCTTCCTGAGACATCTGCAAGACCTGGCTGGACAGACCAATGAAGACGATAAAAACTCACCCTTAATGCGACGCCGCTTCCTCAATGGTCTCCCTACTGCCCTACGGCCAATGCTCCGTTGTATGCCAGATGATACAGACCTCCTCACAATGGCCAAAACAGCTGATAAGATGATGATTGAAATCCACCTTGGCCAAGTAGATAACCACACCCATCACCCCCAAATCTGTGCCACGCAGGACGACAATCTGAGTCCGGCTGCACAAGGTCTTAAAGTATCCAACGAAATTCTACAAACTTAAAGATGAATTTAAAGCTCTCCGAATAGAGCTAGCTAACAACAGGGAACGAGAGAGAAGTTCTTCAAGACGAGGACGACCCTCTGGTCCAATTAGAGCCTCCCAATATGAACCTGGACAACGCCTCGTTCTCCTACAACCACAGCCACCGCAAACAGGTCAGTTGGTTGCTCCTAATCCAAATCTATTAGCCTTACCTCATCCTCAATCCTCAATCCCCACTACTCAGCCCCATTCTCAACCTATTTCCTTACCACAGTCTACTGTTCATACCCCTCCTTGCTGGTATCATGAAAAGTTTAAAGATCGTGCAACGCGCTGTCTCACACCTTGCCCATGGACTCCTAACCCTCCTTTAAACTAACCAGGCTGGTGTCACAGGCGTCTGACGCTACAGCCTCTCAAGCCTCTCCTCCTATCCTTACTTCAACTAACCCTACCACTACCTCATTTAACACTGTCAAACCAACACCTACGTACGCAAGTAAAGTTAAAGAATCGCAACCTACTTATTCAACCACAGCTAATTTAATACCCCCAACTAATTCTCCAAATACAACACAAACTCCTTCCCACAGCAATACTAACCTTCTTCCACAAAAATTTAATGATTCACAAACTACTGCACCACCTGGTCCAACATTCACCTTGCATGATCCACTTTCAGGCTATGCATTCCTTATTGACACTGGAGCTCAATACAGTGTTATTCCTGCAACAGCCGCAGACCGTGCAAACGGACCTTCTCCTTTCATTTTACGTGCAGCTAATTCTTCATCTATTCACACTTATGGACATCGTTCTATTTCAGTTTCTCTTGGACTTAGACGTGTTTTCCGCTGGATATTTCTTGTCGCGGATGTATATACTCCAATGTTAGGCTCTGATTTTCTTTCTGCTAATGATTTATTAGTTGATGTTCGTAGAGCACAATTAATTGATAATGTCACACATCTTTCAGTAATTGGTTCTCCTACCGTGCACCCCTCTTCATTATTGGCAAGTTCTCTGCCACAGTGCTCACCTGCTATAGAGCAGCTCCTAAATGAATTTTCTTCACTTACTCAACCCTGTTCTAAGGATACCCCTATTAAACACACTGTTGTCCACCGTATTGATACGGTAGGCTCACCTGTTTTCACCCGCCCACGTCGCTTAGCTCCAGATCGTCTTGCAATTGTGAGACGAGAGTTTGAACACATGCTTGAACTCGGTATTATACGGCCTTCAAGTAGCCCGTATGCCTCTGCTTTACACATGGTCCCAAAACCTACACCTGGAGACTGGCGTCCATGTGGAGATTATCGTGCTTTGAATGACAACACGATTCCAGATCGCTATCCCCTTCCTCACTTACACGATTTTACTTCTGCTCTCCATGGCACCACAGTATTTTCACGCCTTGACTTGGTGCGAGCCTTTCATCAAATTCCTGTACACCCTGATGACATACATAAACTGCTATAACAACCCCTTTTGGGTTATTTGAAATGACAAAAATGCCATACGGACTGCGTAATGCGGCCCAAACTTTTCAACGCTTCATTGATGAAGTGTTGAGAGGTCTCTCCTTCACTTTCACATATGTCGATGACATTCTCATCGCAAGTTCTTCTCCCTCAGAACATATTCAACATTTACGCTTAGTTTTTTCTCGGTTGGCAGAATATGGTGTATTGCTAAACCCTGAAAAATGTGTCTTTGCTGTAGATGAACTCACCTTCTTAGGACACAAAGTTACTTCGAAGGGCATTTCTCCTCTCGAAAATAAAGTATCTGTCATAAGGTCTTTCCCACAACCGCAAACTCAAAAGCAACTTCGCCGCTTTTTAGGGATGGTAAACTTCTACCATCGCTTCATTCCTCAGTGTGCAAACATTCTTGCACCCATAACCTCTCTTCTTCGCCAATCAAAAAGGGGCAGATCCACTGCAGTTCTGTGGAACCCCGAAGCTACCAACGCTTTTTCACAAGCAAAAGAGGCTATAGCACGAGCTACATGCCTTGTTCACCCTCAACCAGACGCTCCTCTGAACTTAGCCACTGATGCCTCTGACGTTGCCGTGTCAGGAGTGCTCCAGCAGCTTGTTTCAGGCGTTTGGGAACCTCTCGCATTCTTTTCACGCAAGCTCTCACCTTCACAAATGAGGTACAGCACTTTCGGTCGAGAGTTGCTGGCGATATACCTCTCCATCCGTCATTTCAGGTCATTCCTGGAAGGACGTGACTTTAGCATTTTTACGGATCATCGTCCGTTAATATTTGCTCTCCATTCTCAATCAGACTCTCATGCTCCTAATGAGCGAAGATACCTTGATTTTATTCTTCAATTTACTTCAGACATTCGACACATTTCAGGTTCTTTGAATGTTGTGCCGGATGCGCTGTCTCGCATCTCAGCAATTTCTGACCCTGGACACTCTCACATCAACCTTTCAGAGATGGCTAAGGCTCAGTCCACGGATACAGACCTCCAAACTCTTATTAATTCACCCACTTCATTGCAAGTCCGCTCTTTACCAGTTGAACCCAAGTCAGACTTACTAATTTTATGTGACGTCTCGACTGAGCATATTCGACCGTTGGTCCCACAAGGGCTGCGAAGAGCTGTTTTTGCTAAACTCCATTCCCTTTCTCACCCGGGAATTAAGGCCACCCAAAAATTAATTGCAGCTAGGTTTGTATGGCCAAGTATGCACAAAGATATCCGCAATTGGACTCGATCTTGCCTTCAATGTCAGCGTGCCAAAGTTCACCGACACACAAAGTCAGAAATTGGTACCTTTCCTTTGCCAAAGGCTCGTTTTGAGGCCATACACCTAGACATAGTCGGCCCCCTCTATTCTTCTCGAGGTTATACCTATCTTCTCACTGTCATTGATAGGTTCACAAGATGGCCAGAAGCTGTTCCTTTGACTTCTTGTACTGCTTCTGCAGTAGCTCACGCCTTTGTTTCATGTTGGGTTTCCCGTTTTGGAATACCTGCAACCATTTGCACAGACAGAGGTGCCCAGTTTGAATCGGCCTTATGGAAGGAACTCATGCTCCTTCTTGGGACTGAGCGCATCAGAACAACAAGCTATCACCCGCAATCCAATGGGGTGATAGAACGCTTCCATCGTCAACTTAAAAGTTCCTTGCGAGCCACTGATCCATCTACTACATGGGTGGACAGGCTACCCCTAATCCTACTCGGAATTCGTACTGCTCTGAAGACTGATCTTGCATGCTCTGCAGCAGAATTAGTTTACGGTACCACACTCCGGTTACCCGGAGAATTTTTCACACCTACACCCATTAACCCCGCATGTGATCCTGCTTCGTATGTTAAGACATTACGCTCTGTTATGAAGCAAATTCGTCCCACAGCACCTAGAACTTCCACTTCACAAACTACCTTCGTTTCCCCTGATTTACAAACTTGCACACACGTTTTCTTGAGACATGATGCTCACCGCTACCCTCTTCACTGTCCCTATGATGGTCCCTTCCTTGTGCTAGACCGTAGACCCAAAACTTTCATCATTGACAAGGTGGGCAAGCGTGAAACCGTTTCTGTGGACCGCTTGAAACCAGCATACCTTGATTTTTCTCCAACAAAAGATCCTATCCTCCCTCAATCTTCTGTACCTCCACCTCAAATACAGGTACAGCAACCTATCCTCCTCAATCTTCTGTACCTCCACCTCAAATACAGGTACAGCAACCTATCCCTCCTCAATCTTCTGTACCTTCATCTCATATACAGGTACAGCAATCTACCCTTCCTAAATCCTATGTACCACCACCTCATCCGAGGGTACAACAATCTATCATCCCTCTTCCAATTCTCCTTCATTATCGCAACCAACTGTCTTTGAACCAGCCAGTGGCTCCATCGCACAGGCACCAAGAATCCCCTTCCCCCAATGTCCCTACTGCACCTGTAGCACCATCCATGCCTTCAGAACCAGTGCTGCAGGATATTGCCATCCAAAAGCAAACAACGACTCGTTCTGGAAGAGTCATTCGTAAGCCAGTGCGTTTTGACATTTAAGTGTTTTTTTTTCCCCTGACAACCATGTTTTTGGGGGGCAGTACTTGTAGTGCCTTGCACCACAAGATTATTCTTTATTAGTGAAAACTGCCACAAATTGGCATGAGTGAAATATTTAAATCTAAATAAATAAATACAAGTTAAATGTCCAGTGATCAAATTTAATTCTTAAGAATTCAGAGTGGTGTGACTAGACATGAATGGGCTTTTAAGGATTATTTTGGCTGGTTGGTAAAATTATTAAGTAAAAACAAACTTGTGTGCAACGACAACACAAAGGACGCCAAAAAAACATTATTCGAAAGCACCCCGCTAGCAAGCAAAGTTCCTTTGTGACAAGGTTGTCATTGTGGCTATTATTATTACTATTATTATTACTGTATTATTATTAGTTTATTATTATTATTAGTTTATTATTATTATTACTATATTATTACTATTATTATTACTATTATTATTACTATTATTATTACTATTATTATTACTATATTGTTATTATTACTATTATTATTAGGTTGCATTATTATTAGTATAATTATTATTATTCCTATTATTTGTAATATTGCATATTCATTATTATAATCAGTATTATTTGCAGACTGTTATATATTAGCCAAACGGGCCATTATTTAATCTCACCATTATAAGTCCATCAACGTTGTTACGGGTAAAAATCCCCCTTTGCATATACTCATTAATTGTTGTCATAAAATATAAAAATTCATATTGATTTAATAATCAGTCCTTCCCTTCTTTTATTAAAATTAACTTTGCGCCGCAGTGCCGGATGCCAATCTAGTACTTGGGCGCTGGTGACCCTGGCATATAGTTAATTATCTACGTAAACTTGTAAAGGTCTAAATAAATAAAACTGGACTCTTACACCTTCACCGTTGCGTCCTCTCGCCCCGTTGTTCGTTTTCGTACTCTTTTGTTCTCCTCTTCGCGGGGCTTTTTCCACCAGCGTTGTCTTGGTTTTTTCCTCGGTTGGTTGAGCGGTAATGTATCTCCATTACCGAGCACGCTCTTCTCACACAGTATATAAATACTAGTGTGGAGAATAACTCTGGTGAGCAACCAATTGGTTTCATCCACCCAGTTATTGACATAAAGGAATTTAATAATTGTTAGATTAACTACCTACCTACTCAGTGAACCATTTTCGTTACCTCCCAACTACCCACTCATCAGTTTTCCATATACTGGGGGCCCCGGGAGATAAAATTTTGGTGTCATTGTCACCAATTTTTATGTCTGAGTGTAGACTAGCTAACTATTTAACTGTAAATGCCTGTTAATCTGATTAACAGTGCCTATCCTCACCTTCTCATGGAGAAGGTGTAGCATTTAATTAGAAGAGAAAATATACATCCATAGGATGAAACTGTCTATGGTCTTTACCATAAGAAAAGAAAAAATGAAAGTTAGAAGATAAAATTACAATTCCCCAGCATCTATTTTTTGTTGTAAAATAGTCGCGCCTTTAATGCTGTTTGTCGCTGAGGTCTTGTGTCTGTCAATGTTGTAGTAGGATGCGTTACCACTCCTACTGTCAAAGGAATAGTTACTGGAAGTTCAGTGTCTCCAGTTTTTACTGTCAGTGGAGAAGGTTCTCCAAAGTCCATTGTTTTTGGGTCCAGACTCTAAAGGGTACAAAAGAGAAATGTCTCTTGTTGTGTCACCCGTTGAAGTCCTTAATTTGACCACTCTTGTTACCCCGTCTGCCCCTGGTCTGAGTTCTGAAACTCTAGCCAGAGGCCAGTATTGTCTTGGAGTACTGTCATGTATGAGAACAAGGTCCCCTACCTTAATTGTGTCAGACCAATCCTTCTTAGTCATTTGTTTATGTCTCTCCCTTAGACCCATCAAGTACTCAGTTTTCCACTGTTTAATGAAATGAGCTTTAACTCTAGTTAAATGTTGTAACTTAGTCTGGAGCTCATCATGTCGTTGAGTCCAGTTTGGGTCTTCTGAAGAGTCTATATTGTAGTCCGGCAGGAGACTAACTTGTTCTCCCCGAATCAAATGATTTGGAGTCAATGGTTCCGGGTCATTAATGTTGTCACTCACATAAGTGAGTGGTCTATTGTTAATGATGTTCTCAATCTCAGCCAGGAGAGTGAGCAACCCAAATAAGTGTATCTGTTTTTTGCCAATTGCTTTCTTCAAGCAATTCTTTACTGTTTGTATATTCCTCTCCCAGATAGAACCATACCAAGGAGAGGCAACCGGAATATACTTCCACTTTATGTTTGAATTTTGTATATAAATTGTGTGATTTCATTGCTTAACAAGTCGTGGATGACTTGTTCACCAGCTTTGAAATATGTAGCATTGTCAGTCCAAACTGTCTTTGGTACTGAATGTCGTGCACAGAATCTCTTAAAGACAGCAACAAAAGATTCTGCTGTAAGGTCCTCCACAACATCCAAATAAACAGCTCGTGAGGCAGTACATGTAAACAGTACAATGTACATTTTTTGTTCAGTGTCACCCACCCCTACAGTCAATGCTCCTGTATAGTCAATGCCTACAGTCTCAAAGGGTCTGTTGAGAGTAACTCTCTCCTCTGGCAAAGCAGGAGGATTTGGTTTTCCTATAGGGCCTAGCATGAATACGCCTACATGTGACACACTCACTCAGGACTGTTTTAACAGTGATCCTTCCCTTGGGTATCCAATAAGTTTTTCTTAATGTAGTTAGTGTCTGTGGTACCCCATATGATATACATCATTGTGTGTTTTTCTGATGATTAATGTGTCAAATAGCTAAATCTAGGTAAAAGGATTGGATGTTTGCTTTTGTATGACAGTTTTGATTTGTCTAATCTCCCTTTACACCTTAGAAGGCCTTCCTCATCTCTGAACAAGTTTAGATCCACAACTACTGATGGTACAGGTTCTTTGTTTGTTTCCCATTAGTTAAGAATTCTAACTCTTTATTGTACTCTTTTTGTTGTGCATGGCCTATCCAGTATTTGGTTGCAACTTCTGTATAATTATGATTGTTTTTTATTTAGCTGTTTGTTAATTGTGGTTAAACAGTTGTGAGCAAACCTCAAACAGTAGGCTGTAACCCTGACAAGTTTTGTTGAAATCAGAATAAATTTCATAATTAGTGATTGGTTCAACCTTTTCATTTGAAAAGATTAATTTAATGTCAAGTTAACTTGTTCCACAGGCCATTGGTCTGTATTACAGAGCCACTTAGGTCCCATAAACCAAGTTTTGTTTGACTTCAACAACTTGTAGGATAAACCTCTGGTCAGAAAGTCTGCTGGATTTTGTTTAGTTGGAACATAGTGAAAGTTTACTTGTAGGCTTTCATTAGCTTCAGCTATTTCTTTTAGCCTATTTCTTACAAAGATATTCTTACTATTAATGCTATCATTCCGTATCCAGCAAGACAAATCTGCTGTCAAGCCAGATGTGGATATGAGTTAAGTACACATCATGGTAAGCATCCTTAAGCAATGAAATGGTTTTAATGGCTAATGTAGCAGCCAATAGTTCCAATTGAGGTATGGTTCGGGTAGGTTTGAGAGGTGCAACTTTCCCTTTTGCATAAATTAGATGACTTTCTGTAGGGCTTACAAGATACGCACAGCACCCATAAGCTTGTGTGCTTGCATCAGCAAACACATGAAGTGTCTGGGGCTTATCCCTAAACCCACAGCACCTTTGAATTTTAATGTTCTGCACTTTTGTAAATCAGCAGCTAACTTCTTCCAAGATTTTTTGATTTTCATTTGTTATTGGATCATCCCACCCAACATTTGTCCTCCAAATTTCTTGGAGGAGAATCTTTGATTTTATTGTTGAAGGCAGGAATAGACCCATAGGATCAAAAATTTTGGAAGCCTCTGATAATATTTGTCTTTTAGTATTTGCTCCTCATCAAGTTTAAAACCTTAGTACAGATTGAATCATGACTGTTAGAAGTTGCATCCAAATACCAGTTCATACCTAAAGTTTTAACTCTGTCTGATGGCTCAGTAAGACCATTATTATCCTTTAAAATCTCTTTGTTTAAATCCTCATCATTTGAAATCCACTCTCTAAGTTCAAAGTTACCTTGTTGCATAATGTTTTGAGAGTGTTCATAGACTTCAGATAATTCAGATTTTGTTGTTGTTGAGCCTATTAGATTGTCTACGTAAAAATGTTCCTTAAGGAAGTTCAATGTTAAAGAGTTATTAAACTGGTTCAAATGATGTCCAATTGTCAATGCTAATAGGCTAGGTGAGCAATTGGCTCCAAACAACACAACATTAAATCTAAGGTTATGAACCCTTTATTCAAATCAAATGGATCCTTGAACCATAAGAACCTAAGTTGGTTCTTATCATATTCATTTTTAAGATTTATTCTAAAAAATGCCTTTGAAATGTCACTTTGTACGGCATATTTGTCTAACCTGAACCTCAGTAAGATCTTCACAAGGTCAAAATTAGATTAGGACCCTCAATCAGGCAATCATTCAAACTGTGTTTTATCACTGTCTTTGAGGCTACAGTATATACTACTCTGAGTTTTGTTGTTGGGGCTCTTGTCGATAAACCCCCTGTGGGTTAAATAATGACAACCATCTTTTTTAAAAGGGTTATTTGTTACTTCTTCAATGAAGCCTTTCTGTAGCTGTTCTTTGAAGACATCATTATATGATGGAATATTATTATCTTGTTTGAGTTTTTTCATTACTTTATAAATGTCCTTTAGCTACTTTGAGATTGTCTCTTAAAGTTGGAACAATTTATTTTCCAAGGTAACTCAACAAAATAACTATTGTCTTTGCACTGAATGGTGTCTTCAAATCTTTCTACCATTAACTGATCTTCTGAAGTTTGGTTTGTGTCATGTATACCCACAGATTCTAGCAACCATAAAGTTTGAATTGCCTCATCCAAAGTTTCATTTGATAATGATGAATTAATGTTCTCAGTTGAGATAATATTATTCAAAGTGTTGCTATTCTTACAGGTGTTATGTAGGACTGAGTTGAGGCACATAGTATTTGTTGGTCATGAACTGTTTTGGTTTAGGTCTAGGTTGTATTTGATAGGTCACCCAAAGGGGCTATCCCTGATGGAGTCTGAATAGCTATACCATTACCTATCTCTACTATGCCTTTGAATAAGATTAATATAATCTGCCCCTATTAGCATTTCAATGTTAGCTACTGTGTTGTTAGTGATATGTCTATCAGCTATTTTGTAGTGTTTTCCCAAATGATTTATGGTTTGTTCTAGTTTGGGTATAACCAGTTTGTTTTGTCCTACTTAGAAATAATAACTGCTTCAATTTTCTCTAATTTACTTTCTAAATGTAGTTCCAGGTCAATTGTCTTATAGCTATTTTTGTCCGAGTTATCCTTAACAAAGGATGCAATATTGAGGTTTTGTTCATTCGGGCTTGGTGTCAAACCCAATTTATTAACTACATTTTGTGAAACAAATGTTTGTTGAGACAACAGTCTATAAGACATCTCACTGGAGTGGTGCTACCCTCACTATTCACTAAGTCCAAAGTAAATAGTTGGTAAAAGATCTCAGTGTTTCTTGTTACATTGTTTGAACAAACAGAAGTCCCATGAAAGTGGCATTTTCTTGATTACCTTTGTTTGGGGGAGGTATCTTTTGAGTTGAGTACTATTGTTTGGACACTTTGGTGAATCACACATTGATGAGACATGTCGTAAACTTTTACAAAACTTACACTTGAATCTTAACCTAGATTTACAGTCTTTCTTATAATGTCCCTGGCCAGTACACTTTTTACACAGGTTCAACTGTTCACATCTTTTAGCTCTTTGGTTAAAGTCTGAATATTTGTCACACCCAGTACTACTGTGTTCATTACTTGCACAAAATTTGCAATGTGGTGTGTAAGTTGAGGCAGCAGTTACATTAAAGTTCTGTAATGTAGGTGTTCGTGTATTATAGTTGGTCACATTTGATTCTACAGTATCAAGTTTTGTCTGTTTGGCTGTAGCTAGTTGTCTCTGGGAACAGTCTTTGGTTTATCCATAGTCTGGGTCTTATGTGTTGGAAAATCTCTCAATTTGTAATTAGTTAGGATATTGGGAAGTGTTTTCTATATCTTCCAGATTAGGATAATTTTCTCCGTCTTTAGAATTAAAATATCTTTAACCCTCAAAGGAAGGCACCTAAGTACTATGCCTTGTATAATCCAAGATGAAGCTTTATAATCTATCTCATTGCTAACCAGTTGTCCTATAATAGCTTCTAATTTTGTTTAAAAATTTCCTATCACTATGGTTATCTTTTATGGGTGCAAATTCAAAAATTTGTTGAGATAATTCATATACAATCTCATCTTTATTAATGTAATTACGTTTTAAGAGATCAATAGCTACTTCATATGAATTCCCTACGGCTGGTAAATAGGCTATCAGGTTATAGGCTGGGCCTTTAAGGGAACTAGTTAAGTAACTAAACTTTTCAACAGTTGAAATATAAGGTTTATTACCTATTAAATTCTCAAATTTGTCAATGAAAGATGAGAATTGTACCGTGTCCCCTTCAAATGTTGGTACTAGCAAAATGGGTACTGAGCCTCAATTCTTGTGACTCAGGATTTAGCATGCCACTTAAATTTTGTTGAAGGTTAGCTCTACTTTGATTAAAATCAGATTAGGTTTTTTTTGGTGTTAAGTCAGTCAAACGAGACCGTAGTCTCCTTATTTGCTGTTCAATTGAGATTACCTGATCATCATCATCAGCGTAAAGGTCTATCAATTGTTCTTCAGCCATTTCGGATTCAACTAACTCTGAAATACTCTCATTAATGGCTATTATTTCCTTCTTTTTAGTTTCCAATTTAAGAATTACACTCTCTAAATTTTCTTACCTGGTTGTGTAATTTGTTAAAAGTGTTCACAGCCTTTGTAACAGCTCCCAACTTTGCCCCCTTTTCTTTTTTAACTTTTCAATTCCGCACTGTCCATGTCTAAGTCAAAATTGTTTTAACTGGGGATCGTAATGAAATAGGACAAAAGAAATTACCAGAGAAGAGAGAGCACAGACAAAACAGTCAAGTTCAAATTGGTTTAATCCCCCCCAAGTACTTATGTCACTCAGGTCTAAAGCTTATAAGAGAATGAGACTCCTTAAATGTAAATGTTTCCTAGTTAGGCCCTAGGTTGTAGACCTAATTAGGCTTGATTAGGTTAGGCTTAGGCTTAGGCTTGGCTAGACCATTTAGCCTAATTCTGCAATTTTTTGTTAAGTAGGTTAGGGTTTGTAAATTCCCCACACACGGACCACCAATGCGAAAATGCTCTGTATGAATTGGTCCACAATTAACCCACCCCTTATATCTCCAGTCTAACTATAGAGTAGATCAAGTCTAGCCTAGAGGGGTCAGCCTAGAGATTCCGGAAATGGTCCAGAGCGGGCAGATAAATTGAGGTCCACAGTGGGATTCCTCACCATTTAGGTTAGGGCAATCTACCTTCACCTTTGTTAAGCTATGAGTTGATGCTGGGTCTTAGGCCACAATGTAGGCCTAACTTGTCTGACCCAGCTTAATTAATTTGATTAAATTGCTGGGTTAAAAACTCAATTAGTCACTTACTGTTAGTTATTGGAGTCTCTGTTCTCCGGTTGTGTAATTGTCGAGAGCGTACTTGCTGGTGGGGATCTTTTTCGTTGTCCGTTCTCGTCCCTTCACCGTTGCGTCCTCTCGCCCCGTTTTCGTTTCGTACTCTTTTGTTCTCCTCTTCGCGGGGCTTTTCCCACGTTGTCTTGGTTTTTTCCTCGGTTGGTTGAGCGGTAATGTATCTCCATTACCGAGCACGCTCTTCTCACAAGTATATAAATACTAGTGTGGAGAATAACTCTGGTGAGCAACCAATTGGTTTCATCCACCCAGTTATTGACATAAAAGGAATTTAATAATTGTTAGATTAACTACCTACCTACTCAGTGAACCATTTTCGTTACCTCCCAACTACCCACTCATCAGTTTTCCAAGAATTACATTATTAATTAATACATAAAAATTATTAAAAACAGTGAAAAATATTTACATTAAAACAAAATAATAGGCAAACAGCGACTCGGGTTTTTACAAAAATACCGACGCATTGACGCGATTACCTTTATATTAGGAAACTTTATAGTTATGTGAATGCTAAGAAGTGTTTAACCCTCCTGCTTTATCTGGCTTTATTTTATCTCCTGCCTTCGACAAAGTGCCTCATGACATACTCTTAAGAAAAACCTCGAATATGACAGCTTTAGGGGCTTGCCCTCAATATGGTTGCCTTCATACTTGAGCAGCAAGATTCAATTTGTAGCACATGATTCTTATGCTCATATCACACAACTTTTTGTTGCCGTTTAGTTTGTGTTGTAGTAGAACCGATTAGAGCAGCTGAAATGCAATTACTCCATCACACGTACTATGGAAAAAATAGGTCCTGCTCCAACTAGAATAGCCTAAACATAGCCTAGGCTACGTTGAAGATGGAAGACCTAGGCTAAAGATGTGTCCATAAACTGGACTTCCATACTTTATTGTTAAACAATTACAGCTGAAATATCAGCTTATTTAACCTAAATTTAATAACTGAAGGAAAATTCATGAATTTCTTACCTTGAAATGATATATTATCCCACACTTAATTTTTCGACACCAATGGTGAACTTTTTATTCCGGCTTCTTCCTCTTTTTTTCTTTTTTCGTTGTTGTTCTTATGGCGATTTTTCTCTTCCAAAGAAAATGTTGCCATTTCTAGCTATGTGATCTTTTTTCTTTTCATCCCATATTTGTTTCTTTGTTGTTGTCTTTTTAATTTTTCTCAGCAAGAGTTCAAGTTCTCCTTCTGATTTACTTTTATCGTTATTTTTTAATGTCAATGTGATTTATCCAAGATTAGGTGGGTCTTCCATTTCGGTACTCCCAAATTTTCCACACGTACTTTACGTTTTGTCGTAGTAACGCTGCGGAATTTCTGCCACGAAATTTAATTAAGCAACCTTTACCAGTATTTAGTGCAGCTAATATTAACCCTGAGCACCTGACGTGACGACGTAATTTTAAATGCATCCGAGTAACAAATGCATTTGCATTTACGGACCATCTCTTTCAAGGCATACACATGTCAGTACCATGGTTCTTTTTGAAACCATATTGAAAATCTTTTTTTAAAAAAAGACAAGAATGTAACGTTTCTCAATGAAAACACTGATCATACCGAAACTGGAATATTGTTCTGTCTTAACGTCTTCACTTACTTTAGTCGAGAGTGAAAAACTGTTCAGAAGTTTTAAAACAGAATTTGGAATAACGTCACTGTATCGACACGTTACTTTTCTTGGACAGTTGTTAGAAGTTAGCATGTCAGAAAGATTTGTGGGTTCGTTACAGTCTGGACGCAGGATCTGAACTTCCACAGTTAACACAGTTAACACAGAACTTCCACAGTTGCACAGAGCAACAAAATGGGAAGGAGCAAGGGGGTTTCAGAAGAGGTATAGTGTGTGTGGACCAGGTGTTTGTGTTGAAGATGCTGTGTGCGAAATACTGTACTTGGAGAAAGAAAGGGATTTGTATGTGGCGTTCATGGATTTTATAAAAGCGAATGATAGGGTTGACAGAATGGCTTTGTGGGCTTGTGGCAACTGCATGGAGTGTATGGGTCGTTGCTAAATGCGGTGAAAAGTTTTTACCGAGAAAGTAGAGAATGTGTGCGTGGGAAGAGAAGAGGGTGAGTTGTTTCCGGTGAAAGTGGGTCTACGGCAGGGATGTGATGTGTGAATGGTTGTTTAATGCGTTTATAGATGGGGTGGTGAAAGAGGTGAATGCAAGGGTCATGGGGAGCGGGGGTGAAGTATGCTGCGGGTGGTGGTTTC
Organism: Bathynomus jamesi; assembly: GCA_023014485.1. Taxonomy (NCBI): domain Eukaryota; kingdom Metazoa; phylum Arthropoda; class Malacostraca; order Isopoda; family Cirolanidae; genus Bathynomus; species Bathynomus jamesi. The sequence goes on from JAJOZX010002068.1 coordinate 186,104, forward strand.
TGAGAAGCGAATCAGTTGTTGTATACGGATGATACGGCTCTGGTGGCGGACTCGAGAGATAACCTAGAGAGATTGGTAACAGTTCGGGAGGGTGTGTGAAGGAAGGAAACAAAGTAAATGTGAATAATAGTAAGGTTATGTAGTGCTGTAAAAGGGAGGTTCGTGAGCGACAGTGTAAATTCATATGGTAAGGAAATGGAAGTAGTGGCATGTTTCAGGTATTTGGGGTGGATGTGGCACGGAGTGGGACGATGGAGGGAGAGATGGGGCACAGGGTGGAAGAAAGGGCAAAGGTAGTGAGTGCCTTAAGAAGTGTTTGGAAGGAGAGATCAGTGTCTACGGGAGCGAAGATGGGTATGTGTGAAAGTATAGTAGTACTAACAGTGTTGTATGGATGCGAGGCATAGGTGGCGAATGCGAAGGAAAGAAAAGGGTGGATGTACTGGAAATGTGTACTGGACGATGTGTAGGGTAAGGCAGATTGATCATGTGAGAAACACTGATATCCGTGAGATGTGTGGGTGTCAAAGGAGTCTTGTGGAGAGAGCAGATGAGAGGGTGTTAAAACGGTTTGGGCATATGAAGAGGATGCTAAAGAGTATTTACGTGTCAGAGGTGGAGGGGGAAAGGGGGAGGGGTAGACCGAGGAGATGGAAGGATAGGGTGAAGGAGGCTTTGGGTCAGCGGGTCTGGACGTCTGGGAGGGTGAAAGATGCGCGCTAGATAGAAAAAAGTAGAGCAATGTGGTATATGGGAGGGGGGAGGGCGACGGGCTGGCAATGTGTCGGCTCAGGGTGTATGAAGTTGTCTGGGTAAACCGTGTAGTCTGTGGATAATGTTGCCCTGAGCCAGATGCATTATTGACATGTCAGCTGATGAAGTGAATGAGAGCGATTGAAGACTGTTCCTGACGTGACCTGACTGCGGTGGGAGTGTGCGTTTGGGTATAAAAAAAAAATATATAATATATACTGTACATACTTTTCTTATGCAGGAAGGTGGGGGCGAAGGTCTTATGCCCGCAATTTTTTTTTTATTGGGGTTGTTTAACCACTTTCGCAACATCTAAGGTCATATGACGGAGGGACCTACAGCTTTACGTGGGATCCGAACCACTGGTCGCAGAGGACAATCTCCCATCCAACTACTACCTAGACCTAATGTCGCTTAACTTCGCTGATCTCCGGGAAACGGTGTTACATTGGCCACGACGTAGCCCTTATGCCCGCAAAAGCGCCTGCCTCCCATTAGAAGAAGAGCCAAATTCAAGGTCCAACGTTTTCGAGATGCCTGGACACACTGCGTTTGAAAGATTGGAGGTTGATATAGGCATCCGCATTCATTTTCTCACTTTTTGGCAGAAAATGAAACCGTCCTCGGTCTTTTACTGAAAAACATCCCCAGACCATCAAACTTAGGGCCCCTCCTATGATCCAATCTGCTTCCTGGTGTGAAAAATGCTCTGTTGAATTGGTCCCAATTAACCCACCCTAATATCTCCAGTCTAACTATAGAGTAGATTAAGTCTGGCCTTGTAGGGGTCAGCCTAGAGATTCCGGAAATGGTCCAGAGCGGGCAGATAAATTGAGGTCCACAATAGGATTCCTCACCAAATTAGGTTAGGGCAATCTACCTTCACCTTTGTTAAGCTATGAGTTGATGCTAGGTCTTAGGCCACAATGTAGGCCTAATTTGTCTGACCCAGCTTAATTTACTGCGTTTACTTCTAACTGGGTTAAAAACACAATTAGTCACTTACTGCTAGTTATTAGAGTGTCCCTTTTCCCCTTTTGTTTAATTGTTGAGAGCGTACTTGCTGGTGGGGATCTTTTTCCGTTGTTTGTCCTTCTCCCTTCTCCCGTTCCGTCTTGTCGCCTCGTTCCTCGTTTTCGTTCTCCCTTGTCCTCCTTTTCGCGGGGCTTTTTCCACCAGCGTCTTCTTGTTTTTTTTCGGTTGGTTGATCGGTAATGTATATCTATTACCGAGCACGCTCTTGTCACACAGTATGTAAATACTAGTGTGGAGAATAACTCTGGTGAGCAACCAATTGGTTTCATCCACCCAGCTATTGACATAAAAGGAATTTAATAATTGTTAGATTAACTACCTACCTACTCAGTGAACCATTTTCGTTACCTCCCAACTATCCACACATCAGTTTTCCATACTGGCGGACTGTCGGTGGCTGCTGAAGGTTTGAAAACATGATTCGTCACTAAACACTACTTTTTCCCATCGCTCTGGTGCAGAGATGGGCAGTAATGTATTTGATAAATACTTAAATATGTATTTAAATACCATTTGTTTTTGAATACTGTATTTCTAAATACATTTTCATACATTTAAATACATTATTGATGTATTTTGTAATTATAAACACACATTTTCAAGTACATTTTTAAATACACTTGCAAAATATAATGGTGTTTCCATTATTCGGAGCATTTCTCATTTTTTGTAAACCAAGAATTTAATTATTTTTCCTGTAACTGTTCCAAATTGTACGGTTATGTTTATTTATGTGGTCCCTCCTTTCTGTTTCCTCTCTTTGGATTGCCTTTGTTGCGGACAGTGATGGGCAGTATCTAGATACATGTATCGCCGATACTTTTGTATCGGTATCGCTTTAGCTACTTGACAAAAGTATCGATTTATCGGTATCGCTAAGGTCGTTTCTTAATGTATCGAAAAAAATTGATACTTCGATACATTAATAAGAATTTTTAAATATTTAAATAGATGTTATAATATGACACTACTGAGTTCAAGAAATGTTGGTTAATGCTGTTAAGAGCCTCAGCGAGCAGACCCCCCCGCAACAACTAAGTGACGCTGCATCTGACGGAAGTGCAGATGATTTCTTCTGTTATGAGTCTGCTTCCACTAATGTCTCTGCAACCCAAGATTCCACTGAGATGGAAGTTTTACAGTATCTGGGTGACGGAAGTCACTCTCTCCAATCTCTGAGGCAGTACTCAGGAATTCTAGGGTCTTCCTGAAGTATAACACACCACTACCATCCTCTGCTCCTGTAGAACGGTTGTTTAGTTTGGCTGGTCACATTCACGCTCCAAAAAGGAATAGACTGTCTGACCAGATGTCTAGCCAGCTGGTATTTTTGAAGGGTAATAGTAATTACTTTTAATTGTTAGTGTAATATTTTCAGTCATTCATGTATCCTACAAAATTAAAACATACTTTCATTAAATAAAGCAATTGTTTTTATTACATCTATAAAACCTATTAAAATGTCGTTGATTTTACTTACATTGCGTACAAATTACTAGTATAAACAATAATATCTAATACCTACATATTAAATGAATAATTATAAAATTGTACCGGCGATGCATTATCGGTATCGGCAGTGGTGAGCTGGAACCCGGTTGTTAAAATCTTTTGAAAATAAGAACTGGTTGTTAACTTTTTTGCTGGACGCTGAAGAGAGCTCTCAGAAGCAGAAAGATTTTTCGGTGATGAATATTATTTGTAGTGATAGAAGAGCAAGTTTAACAACTAAACACATATCATGCTTTATGATCATCAATTTGTTGGGAAACCATTAAGCTTCTGGAACCGTTAACATATGTCAAATCATGGATGAGAAGTCATCGATCCGCTTAGATACCAGAGTTCGTGTATCCAAAACGACAGTTACGGAGAAAACCAAGAAGCCATTTGGAAATTATTACCGTAATAAGTAATAATAAGGTACGTAAAAATGTTAAATTTAAAAAAAAAAAATTTAAAAGCATAGATGTACTGATATTTATGTTTTGCCTAATAATTCATTATTGCTAAAGTTGACTGAGGCAATTTAATTTTAATTATGTAGATAATATGATTCATCGGTTTTATTAAATAATTCTTCTTTTCTGATTTCATTAGAAACGTCTATTTCTCTGATTAACTATACTAATTAATTGTCATGCAGTTATTAATACCTAGCTGAATCATAAAATGCAGACACTTGAAAAAGGCAAATAGCGAGATAATTAATTTAATTAAAATTGCGAAAGGGTGGGGTGTGGAGTGTTGTCAATTTTTTATTGCCGAATTCAGAATTTTTTATACAGAACTCGGTGGTTAAAATTTTGCCAGCTTAGCGAACCAGTTGTTAAAATTTTGGTAGCTCACCACTGGGTATCGGTATCGCTTAAGAAAACTAGAAAGTATCGGGGTATCGGTATCGCTTAAGACATCTAGAAAGTATCGGCGTATCGGTATCGCCTAAGACGTTCTTCATGTATCGATGTATCGGTATCGCTTTAGCGATTTTCATGTATCGATGCCCATCACTTGTTGCGGATAAGAAGCCTCAAACTATTATAACAATAATAAACACTGAAAACGGAATGTATTTAGGATGTATTTAGATTTAAATACATTTTTTAAGTAATATATTTAGTATTTAATTACATTTCAGTTTACAGTAATGTATTTGGTATTTAAAAATAAATTTGCGTGTATTTAGTATCTAAATACATTTTAAAGCATTTATGTCCATCTGGTGTCCAATCCTTATGCTTCTTGCAAGTCCCTCCTTTTGACCTTCATTTTTTTCTTTTAGAAGGGATTTCTTGGCCGGAGTCCTGCTTTTGGAGGTGTTGCTGTACTGTCCGGATAGCGACGTCTTGAAGGAGTTCTGGATGCTTTACTTTTATTTCTTTGGATGAAATGAAGGGATTAGCCATCACTAACCTTTTCAAGAAAGCATCAGTTCTTTGTCGTCTTTCTTTCCTTCCCTAGCCTTCGTTTTGATTGTGGGATGCTTGTCCCATGGGTTTCTTTCGAGCGAGTCATCCATAAATTAATGTTTTTAGAAGTGCAATTGTTTGGCAATTGCATTCTGCGACAATCCAGTTATGTAGGACTACTATAGCACCTATTTGATCGTCTGAAAGCTTGTTTGTTCCTTTCATCTTAGTGAATGAGAACATATCATACTTCAAAGATGCACTGCAAAAATACCTAGAAAATGTTTCGTCAACCTCCTCCAGCAAGAGCTGTTTTCAGATTGAGGACCTTAAAACTGAGTACGGTACGACAATTCAAACTAAAGGTTGGCATACATGCTCCGTCTTCTCTCTCGTTTTATGCATACAATTTTAAGTCTCAAGGGAAGACGGAGCGTATATGGGCTAAGTCTTAAGACTTATCGCTGGTGTACAGTCACAAGAGCGGCTCGAAGAAATTCAGGAAAGGTCGGACACGTACAGGCAAAACCACGAGCATATCCTAACGTGTATGGGCTTTATAGGACTTACCTTGGTTTGTGCTAATGTGTTTCTACATTGACAAAGTTTGCATTATTATTATTATTATTAATTAAATATATCTGGCCTTCGTATGTCTTCGAGTAATTTTTTAAAAGAACTTGTATAAAAGTAACGTGTGTTCATGGAGGCTTAAATGTAAAGATTATTCTAATAAACAAAAGAAAAATGAAGCATACGAGAAATTAGTTGAAAAACTAAAAGAAGTGACTCAAAATGTGGATAAAGACATGGTAATAAAAAAAATAAATTAAAAAATTGTTATTGGAAATAAACTAAAAAGGTTTCTGCTTCGATGAAATCGGGGAGTGCTAGTGACGATATATACTGTCCTAATTTGTGGTACTTCCCGTTACTTTCGTTTCTCCGTGATCAGGAGGAACCAAGAAAAAGTGTTTTGAATTTAAAAACAATGACAAGCAAAAAAAACAGCGAAGAGGTAAGCATTTATTTATTTTCTTATTAATGATACTATGGTTTATTTTAGTAAGTAATACGTTCGCTAAATCATCCTTTCTTGCCAGTCTACTTTGCCATCTCCATTGAAGTATTTGGTGTAAAACTCCCTCACTTCTTTTGCTTCTTGTCCATATTGTCCGTTGTTACCTCTTTGCAAGCCAATTAACACTTCTGGATCGGGCTCTAAACCGGCGATTACTTGCGCATTTGATACGTCTTCCGAATCGAAACAGTCGGGTGGCGAATAAGATTCTGCACATTTTCTACGCAAAAAATTATGTAAAACAGCACAAGTCATTACAACTAATTCTATGCGATCGAGTCGTAAATTGATACTAGTATGGAAAATTCTAAAGCGTGCAGCCATTATCCCAAACGTATTTTCTAGTATTCTTCTCGCTCTTGACAATCGGTAATTAAATATTTTGCGTTCATAGTTTAATTCTTTTTGACTGAAAGGCTTTAAGAAATCACTGCGCAGTGAAAATGCCTCGTCTCCAATAAAAACATACGGAAGTTCGAAAGCACTGTTTTTGGCCTTTCTAGGCGCTGGTAAGCGAAGTTCTCCATTTACAAGTTTGTCATGAAAAGTCGTATTTTCAATCACTTCTCCATCTGACACCTTGCCATTCGTACCAATATCGCATAAAATGAACTCGTAGTTAGCATTAGCTATAGCCATCAGCACCATACTGTTGAAACCTTTATAATTCAAAAAGTATGATCCACTCTCTGGTGGTGGAGTAATTCGGATATGTTTGCCATCAACACAGCCTAAACAATTTGGAAATTGCCACACGTTTTCGAATTGCTTGCCAATTTCTTTCCACTCATGTTCTGATGCCGGAAACTGAAATAAAATGAAAGATTTTTCGATATATATTATATGATGCAAACCCACAAGGAAAAAGAAAAATCATTCCAAGCCCTTTCATTAGCGTATAGCGTCATTGGGCAAAGTGTAACGGATCAAGAGGCACATTTCAGGTTTTGTACAATTGACCTCCCTAAATTCAAAAATGAAAACAAAATTTTTTGTGACAAGTGTAACACCACCTTTTTCGCATGTGAAAATCGTGAAAATTGCTAGTTACCCATAACTTTTGAACACTTGCTTTCCTAGGGTTTGAGCTATCATTTGACCCCTTACAATGTACTGCTTTTCAGGAAAAATAGAAAAATTTATTTTTGGAATAAACATATACACTGTAGGTAGGTAGGTAGGTAGGTAGACTAGATAGTTTTATTTAGGAAATGATACATTAAAATCTTGTTTAGTTTTGAATGACGGCATAAAGTCACGGGATTTAAGTACTGCTCTAACGTAACCATCTCTCGAATCCTTTCCATACACTGCCCCAGACGCTTCAGTTACCATCCTAACACAGCGTTCTACACCTTGGGAGTGACATGGTATCCGGACAACAAGGGGCTCTTCAGTGATCTTATCGAGTTGTTCGACAGAGAACTGCTTCGTGAGTGGTGGTTCCATTGTGCACTCCTCCACTGGTGGAAGTAAATCTTTCAAATTCTGAGCACTTTGTTTGATCTTTGGTGGCCGAAATTCTCTGACTTGCTGTTGAGCAGGTTTGGGAGCTCGTCGAATGGTCTTGATTACATCGATGGCCAATTTCCAGTTTGCTTGATCTGTATCTGCAAGCATTGCCAGTAGAACATTTTCAGGGTGAGCCCAATATGCATTTCTTTGGATCACAGGCCATGTGACAGTCTTGCTAGCTGGTGGCAGTAATCGTAGCAGCTTGATTTGCTCCAAGAAATGTTTTGGGCCATCTGTGCACCTTGGATGGCACTTGATGCTAAACCACATGAGTCCATAGTGGCACACGACAAACTGTGCGAGTGAATACAGTTCATCACTTGGCTGCGCCATCGCTACATATAGCCGACAAATTCTGCTGGCAGTTGTAACCCATTTTGCATGGGAGATTGGTCCAGACTTCTCTCGTAGATCTTCATTAATGACACCAGTCCTTATCGCTTTCATCATTCTGTAGAGGTAGGTTTGGTCACGACTCAATTCAGTAAGGTCAACATCCGGGAGAGTGTGGCCATCAGCAATACATTGAATTCCTCTAGAGGAAAGTGGCAAACTTTCACATGTGGCCAAAGCTTTGCCAATTGGTCCTTTCCATTGAGTTGCAGATTCTGTTGGGCCGATGAGTTCCTTGCACAAGTGGCGCAGTGGGAGTTCATTTAAATGCAGACTACAGATGAACCAGTGCAAAGGGCGACCCAGGCGGCACTCTAGCAGGTGTATTGCTCCACTTCTGTGCTCTGTATTTGTGGCTGTGCTGTCGGCTCCTACTGCAATTATCTTGTCTGCAATACCCATTTCTTCAATCGCATTTGAAGTCCATCCGCAATGACAGTGCCAGTTCCTCGTTCCAGTGTCAGATGGCTTAGATAGAAGGTTCCAGGCTCTCCGACCAGCACATAGTGGTCCTCAACTTTCTTTGTGCTGTACCATTTGTTCCCCTTTTTCTCTTTGACAAGTGTCATGTCTTTCCGCCCATCAAAAATAAAGCAGTGACTTCCACATCGTGGTAAGTTACTGCTTCCTTCAGATCCCTCCGTACCTTCAGCCGTGCTCTCATACTTTGTGGTGGTCAATTACGTTTATCTGATCATCAGAACTAATGATGCCATAGTCAACCAATGTTGCAGTGCTGATAGCTGCAGTAGCCCTGTTCGATACACCATACCGGTCAGCTTCCAAAGCAACAGTGGGAATCGGTGTGATGTTCCTGTCCTCCTGGGCACTATCACCCATCCACTCATCACCAACACTTTCACCACTGGAGTCTGCTTCTGCTTGAGCTGATTCGACCACATCTGCAGAGGATGCTACCTCTTGCCGTTCCGTTTTTCTTCTATTCTCTTCTTCTTGTCTTTCTTGCATCCGATCCTCTCTTGACTTCCTTCTCTCCATCATCTGAGTCACATTCGTATCCACCCGACTGATCTGCATGATCCGCGTGGTTCTTTGGTCGATCAGAAAGGCATGCTCTCGTTGTGGAACTTTCATTTCTTTTTCACAGTGGCATGCAGACAGATCGCATTGGCAGACAGCTATGTCAAACAATTGATTCAGGCTTTCCTCGAACTTCTTGGTTTTTGTGGCCTGTTTGCCTTGCTTCAATGCTTGTGAGCCTTTTTCCATCAATCGGAGCAGCTTGGTCTTCACATTCTTGATTGGCTGTGATGGAATGTTAGCACGATTCCAAAGGTCAATGAGTGTTTGGCATACCTCCGGAAGAATCTCCCTGTTGCTGGTATACTTGTTCTCCTTCAAGAAGAGGAAATGCCTTGCAACTTGTATACGGGTTGGAAGTTCAGACAGAGGAAGCTCTGATAGTGGAGAACCAAAGACAATGTGGCTGGCAGATCCCCGTGTTCTTTGCGTGCTCATTGTACCAGCAAAACTCAACAAGTATCAAACAGGAACACTGAAACACAAACACAAACGTACAAATAAAAAATATATATGATTATGAGTATATATATATATATAAGGCTTGGTTTATTGGTAAACAATAAGTTTACCAATATATATATAAAAATATACTGCACACACATATGTATTATGTATATAAATATCCATAGGTATATATATATATATATACCCTAAGCTTTGCCAATTGGTCCTTTCCATTGAGTTGCAGATTCTGTTGGGCCGATGAGTTCCTTGCACAAGTGGCGCAGTGGGAGTTCATTTAAATGCAGACTACAGATGAACCAGTGCAAAGGGCGACCCAGGCGGCACTCTAGCAGGTGTATTGCTCCACTTCTGTGCTCTGTATTTGTGGCTGTGCTGTCGGCTCCTACTGCAATTATCTTGTCTGCAATACCCATTTCTTCAATCGCATTTTGAAGTCCATCCGCAATGACAGTGCCAGTTCCTCGTTCCAGTGTCAGATGGCTTAGATAGAAGGTTCCAGGCTCTCCGACCAGCACATAGTGGTCCTCAACTTTCTTTGTGCTGTACCATTTGTTCCCCTTTTTCTCTTTGACAAGTGTCATGTCTTTCCGCCCATCAAAAAATAAAGCAGTGACTTCCACATCGTGGTAAGTTACTGCTTCCTTCAGATCCCTCCGTACCTTCAGCCGTGCTCTCATACTTTGTGGTGGTCAATTACGTTTATCTGATCATCAGAACTAATGATGCCATAGTCAACCAATGTTGCAGTGCTGATAGCTGCAGTAGCCCTGTTCGATACACCATACCGGTCAGCTTCCAAAGCAACAGTGGGAATCGGTGTGATGTTCCTGTCCTCCTGGGCACTATCACCCATCCACTCATCACCAACACTTTCACCACTGGAGTCTGCTTCTGCTTGAGCTGATTCGACCACATCTGCAGAGGATGCTACCTCTTGCCGTTCCGTTTTTCTTCTATTCTCTTCTTCTTGTCTTTCTTGCATCCGATCCTCTCTTGACTTCCTTCTCTCCATCATCTGAGTCACATTCGTATCCACCCGACTGATCTGCATGATCCGCGTGGTTCTTTGGTCGATCAGAAAGGCATGCTCTCGTTGTGGAACTTTCATTTCTTTTTCACAGTGGCATGCAGACAGATCGCATTGGCAGACAGCTATGTCAAACAATTGATTCAGGCTTTCCTCGAACTTCTTGGTTTTTGTGGCCTGTTTGCCTTGCTTCAATGCTTGTGAGCCTTTTTCCATCAATCGGAGCAGCTTGGTCTTCACATTTTTGATTGGCTGTGATGGAATGTTAGCACGATTCCAAAGGTCAATGAGTGTTTGGCATACCTCCGGAAGAATCTCCCTGTTGCTGGTATACTTGTTCTCCTTCAAGAAGAGGAAATGCCTTGCAACTTGTATACGGGTTGGAAGTTCAGACAGAGGAAGCTCTGATAGTGGAGAACCAAAGACAATGTGGCTGGCAGATCCCCGTGTTCTTTGCGTGCTCATTGTACCAGCAAAACTCAACAAGTATCAAACAGGAACACTGAAACAAAAACACAAATGTACAAATAAAAAATATATATGATTATGAGTATATATATATATATAAGGCTTGGTTTATTGGTAAACAATAAGTTTACCAATATATATATAAAAATATACTGCACACACATATGTATTATGTATATAAATATCCATAGGTATATATATATATATACCCTAAGACATATAACAAACTTATAAACAATGTAAAACACAACAAAACAAAGAAATGTGTATAATGTATATATCACAAAACGCACCTTTCGTTAGTACCTTGGGGTTTTTGAACACCCCATCCACAGAAAAAACACTTGTTTCTCTCAAGCGAGCTAGCGTAGAACTAAGAAATTCCAGGGGATGACTCACTGAGAATAATTAGAAAGCTGCCAGAAGTACCATGTCAGTCAGTGTTGCCAACTGTAATTAACAAGAATTTTGTATTTTTTACATGCGAAAAAGGAGGTGTTCTGCTTGTTGCAGAATTTTTTTATTTCTTTTCTGAAATCAGCAAGGTTTATTGTACAAAACCTGAAATGTGCCTCCAGATCGCTCATGACGCTACACGCGACCTTTCATATATTCAGCAGTGCACCTCATCATGGAATGAAGGGAGAAGGCGAGATGACGAAAATATGTACAACGGAATAGAGAAATAAGAGAGAGAGTACATGGTTAACTAGCGTTGATTAAAGGCAAAAGACATTTTAACAAAATATTGTCAATTTTATACATTCCCGCACTGTTATTGAAATTATTATTGAAAAAAATATATAACCTATTATTATTAAAATAATATATATAACCTAAAATTAAAATTTAGAAGCAAATTTTACTAATTTATTGGTTTACAGTGACGTGCGTTTTTGCTCTTTATTCATTTTATTAATTTAGTTTTTTACAGATTACATCCAAAAGCACAGCAATAAAAGTGAGAGCAGTCATTTAGAAGAAATTTCTAGATAAAGAGTATATAATACACTGATTGCAAAAAAAAAAAAAAAAAAAAAAAAAAAAATAATAATAATAATAATAATAATAATAATAATAATATTAATAATAATACTGTACTGACAAAAACTGATGAGCTCATGAGCACTGTCGCTCAAAATCCGAAATCAAACGATAACGGAGCCTATTCTTTGGGAAACATATTGCGGAACAGCCGGATTACATGCCAAAAGAAATAGAAAAAAATAATTATAGCTAACCATGATGTAATCCCTTGCAAATGATAACCTTGGCCAATACTTTCCAAACTATTCATATGTAACTAATACTTTTCAATAAAATATGAAACGATTTTTTTCCTTACCTTTAAATATTCTGTATTAAGAACAGTGTAAATAGCGTTACACGTATCTGGTATAATCTTGCCCAGTGCTTGTGCTGATATTGCAGTAGAAAGTTTTAAATCTTCGTACGACATCCCACATGCTAGGAATCTCAGTGTGGCACTCAAACGTTCATGAGGAGATATCGCTTCTCTCATGATTGTATCTTGACGCTGTATTATTGGGGTAACTAACTCTAAAAGTTTAAAATAAGTACTTTCGTCCATACATAAGTAGTTTAACCAATCAGAAGGTTCTAATCTTAATTCCTTTAGTAAATTTGAGTGCGATAACTCCTTTCTCTTTAACAACCAACCTTTTGACCATTTAGATCTTTTACTGCTCTTTTTCTTTGATTTCAAACACAAAGCTAGGGCAATTAAATTAAGTGATTCATCAGACAACGGCATCTTCTCACCGCAAAGGTTTCCTGCTAAAAAAATAAAAAAAAAATATTAACTTCCTCATAACCATAAAATTGAAATTAAATTTCACATTATATCACATAACCCACCCTCTTTTTCAACGATACCTGGGGTGGGTTCCCCCATCATTTCCTGATGCCACTGTACACCCATTCTTCCTACTTGAATTCTTTCATTCATTTCATTTTTACATGTACCAACCATTCTTGCTTACTAGGTTTTCCAAATACTTAAAATCATTCATCACCTCTAACCTCATTTCATGTACAACTGTTTCACAACTTCTGCAACTCTTCCTCACTTTACCACTCAGCACTATATCATCTGCATGTAGCAATCGAGACAATGCTCATTCACATTCACCAAGGAGGAAATAGCCAAAATCAAGGTCCAGAACACTGCTTTCAAGCACCCTCATCTTTACCTCACAATCATCCCATCTAAAAAAATATTAAACCACCATGAAGATGTCACACATTTTTGTCCAAAGTAACCCATCACTGTTAGATGTCTAAATCTATTATAAAAACTCTTTACACCACTCGACAACCAACCACCTATATCACACTAAATTGCAACACCTGTCACAATTCCTCCCTATTCGCTCATCTTCTAAGATACACTTTCTCCAAAGTCAAACAGTTTGTAATGATACACACTTTCTTCCCTAACTGTCATACTGCAGAAAACTGATCCATAAAAACTTTCCTAACCCTCATTAATCATACCCTCATGCAATCACTCTCCTTACTCAGCACAGTTGGTAAACTTGTACTCTTGCAATTTTTATTCATACTTGTCACCTTTACACTTATATAAAGACACCACAACCACCTTCACCCAGTCTTTAGGAGCTCTTTCCTCTTCCCATGCCTTCTTACAAATGTCTGTCATTCACTTCACAATCACTTTTCTACTACATTTGCTACTTACTGCTAATCTTTTGGGATTAAAATTCACTTATGAAATGACATTAATTCATAACCATAAAAAAAAAATATAAAAAATGTTAAATATTTGAACTAGAAAACTATTAAAAGACGAATTGATTGAATTTCTAAAATGTCCCAAATCTGATATTTTAACTTTCACTAAATTTAAAAATTAGAAAGGTACATTTTAAAATCTGAATACTGTATTGTACTTTACTCCTGACATAAATCTTAATTTTCAAAAGATTCAACATCGATTTTTTGAATAATTTTGCATAGTAGCTACACAATCTCCCAGAAAATACAAAAAACTGAAATGGCAGACAATATACTTGCAACATGATACACACAGACTGTGCATGGAACAAGGAACTCTTCTGGAAAAATCCAATCCACTATAGTCTGAATAAGTAATGGTAAATGACAACCACTGTAGTTTTTTCTTTTTCCATGATGTTAGCCTGATGTGGGCAATGGGTCACTTGCAAAGAGGCTCCAAAAATATAGCTTCCCTCACCAGCTATCTGCAAAGCAGACAGGATCCAGCTTTGGGACAGGATCTAGGGTTTAAAGCAGCCTGGCCCTGCCATATCCAGAACCCCCAATATAAGCAAAAGACTAGAGTGGTTGTCACTTACCATTACTTATTCGGACTATAGTGGATTGGATTTTTCCAGAAGAGTTCCTTGTTCCATGCAAGGTCTGTGTGTATCATAGATAGCCTCGGAGAACCGTTCTGAGTTCATTCCCATCTTGAAACAGACATGTTATGTGCCTTGAAAAGTGGACACTCAATTCTACCAGTTGAGGTTTAAGTTCTGGTTTTTGGCTAAAAATATAATAGTTACCCCTTTTTCTTTAATGTATTCAATCCAACGTGAATGCAACGAGTCTTTTGCTTATATTGGGGTTCTGGATATGGCAGGGCTAGGCTGCTTTAAACCCTAGATCCTGTCCCAAAGCTGGATCCTGTCTGCTTTGCAGATAGCTGTTGAGGGAAGTTAATTTTTGGGACCTCTTTTCTTTGCGAGTGACCCATTGCCCACATCAGGCTAACACCATGAAAAAGGAAAAAACTATAGTGGTTGTCATTTACCATTACTTATTCAGACTATAGCGAATTGGATTTTCCCAGAAGAGTTCCTTGTTCCATGCATGGTCTGTGTGTATCATAGATGGCCTCAGAGAACTGTTCCAAGTTCATTCCCATACTTGGAACACTTTACTTAGGAAAAGCTCACAACAATTATGTAAAACCTTTGACATGCCCCCCAAAACAGAGGAGTTTTTGCCAATTTGGTTTCAACATATCATCAGTGTCAAAACAAAATTTCCTCAGTCACTTTTTGACATTTTTTAGTTTTTGTTGCTAATGCCATGTAAAAAAAAATTGCGCAGCTTTTGGTACAAATTTCGTCCTTGTAGGATGAACTATAAGGGTGATATTTGCAAAAATTCATATTTTCCTAGTCATAAGTAATTTAATTTAGAACCCTTTTTTTTTCATTTTTCTCAAAACCACAAAAAATGACTTAGGAAAATATGGTATGACTCTGATGATATATAATATGTAATGAAAAGACAATTTTTGTCCTTAGGCTATTCAGGAGAGTTTGATTCACATGACAATCCTATGATATTCACACTGAATCTCTTTTGGGCTTCATTCAAAGTTTTGGTGCTGTTTTCTTAATTCACAAAGGTGATGCCAAGGTCTGAAATACAACCCTCAGTCACAATTGATGATAATTCAAAAATTTGTAAATTACAGAATGTATGGTACACATTTAAAAAAAAATTTAACTATTGTTGCTTCCTTCAGAAAGGGGAATTAGGAACTAATTTCCAATCTTCCTAAAAGAAACATTTACTCTGCCACAATGGTAATCACAGAAAGGTTGAAAGCCATCCTGATGCCTGATTGTGGCTCAAAATGGGTACTTCATTTGCAATAATCAAAACATTTTTTAAGGTATATTTGGCACACAAAATAAAGTTAGTTTGAAATAGAAGCCAAACATGATCACACTTTTCTTAATGCATTTTTCGTGCTGATTCCGAATCTGGTTTTATTTCTTTTCTAGCACGTATAGTTATATAGATACACTGGTTTTGATATCTTTAAGTTTTTGATATTGCTATAAGAAAATTTATGGATGTATAGATCACACTTAGGAATGCTAAACAACAAATACATCATATACCTTATTCAATGTACTTATAAATAAAGAATATATACATTATTTTATTAAAAGGGCTGTGAGTGTGATTTCCTTTTGTAAATTTGGCCTGGATTGTCACGATACAGCATCCAACAATGGTCCGCCATCATGCTTTCATTCCAATATCCTTGGTAGCGCTTCTCCATCATCTGAATATCTTGATGGAAGCTCTCCTTGCTCGTCACTCACTGCACCAGGGTTTTCAGGAAAGAAATCTAAGTGGGAATGCAGGAAGTGAATTTTTAACGACATTCGACACTCCATTTCTTTGAAGGCATCAAGGAGGTTCTTGACTCCATCCTTATACGTAGGTGACTTGTTGCTTCCAAGAAAGTTTTCACATATCCATTTGAACGCCAGCCAAGCCTTCAATTCCAGCGGACTTAGGACTTTTTCAAATTCAGTGTCATTCAAAACCTCCCTTATTTGTGGCCCAACAAAAATTCATTCCTTCAATTTTGCTGCAGTAACCTTCGGAAATTTCCTTGAAAGGTATTGGAACCCTTCAGAATTGACTTTACCCATTGCTTTAACAAAATTCTTCATTAAACCAAGTTTAATGTGAAGAGGTGGCAGATAGATCTTTTGGGGATCCGCTAAAGGGACAGACTGGACATTGCTTATCCCTGGGACATATGTATACCTAAGTGGCCAGTCACTTTTGGTGTAATGTTCTATAGTGGCGCGACTGTCCCACAGGCAAAGGAAACAACAAAATTTTGTGAATCCTGACTGCATACCCATAAGCATTCCTATAACTTTTAGATCTCCACAAACATTCCATTGATGACTGTCGTATTTGAGTGCCTTAAGTAGTATATCCATGTTGTCATATGTCTCTTTTAGATGGATGGAATGGGCAATGGGGATGGATGGCATTATATTACCATTATGCAAAAGAACTGCTTTCAGGTTTCTCTGCGACGAATCAATAAAGAGGCGCCACTCAGATGCCACATATGTCTGAGATATGGCTGTAAATAGTCCATTGATGTCATGGCAATAACAGAGAGGACCATCTACTGAAAAGAATGCTGTTAATTCAAAATTCCGCTTTCGGTAGTAACTAATACGAACATTGTTCTCAAGTAAATTGTTCTCCTTTAGTCTTGAGGCGAGAAGCTCTGATTTCTCTTTAGACAGCGATAAGTCTCTAACAAGATCATTCAACTGTCCTTGGGTTAACTTTTTAGGCTCTAAATGTCTACCTTCAAAAGTGTACTCTGGTTCTGTAGATGGTCCGGAAACGCCAGTTGCACCTTCATCACTTTCCATGTCATCTATGATAGAATCTAGCCTATCACTTGGGGGAATTGGAATGGGCAATGTTTCATCATGTTTTACTGGTCTACGTGCTGAATCCAAGTTTGGATATACAATCTGGTGTTTGTTCTTGGGAGAAAACCCCATTAAGTTCACACTACAAAAATAACAGTCTTCATGATGATCTCTCGGCTCCCTCCATATCATGGGTATGGCAAATGGCATTGAAGCTTTCTTTTTGTTAAGCCAATCACGTAATCCATTTGAACAGCCAGAACAGATTTGATGTGGCGCCCATGGTTTATCTTGGTCACCTAGATGGCAACCAAAGTATAGCTTGTATATTTTCTTAATGTCGGTTGTAATACTTCGTCGGTGTGTTTTAGTTGTCAACTGGCCGCATACGAAACAGAACTTGTCGGGGTCATTCTTACATTGTCAAGGCATGTTGACTGACCTGAGCAAACTATAAATTCAAAAAAAATGTACACCAACTTGACACAACAAGTTCTTGGACTGGACTGATCTTTTGACACACAAAGCACGGCATTGTTGCCTGAATCACAATGCTGCTAGACGTAAAAGCTCACACCTGAAATACATAAGATGTATAATTAAGATAATTGAAATAAATAAGATGAATAAACTAAAAAACACAATAAAATAAACACAATCAAATGTTGAAATATTAGTATTTTGCCTATTTAAAATGGTTAAATCTGTGTAGTTATATATATGCCTTCATCTTGAAAACTATACGTGCCAGAAAATATTTGAATGCAGTTTTGGAATCAGCGTGAAAAATCCTATCCAGCCACCACAAATTTTACTCTGATGAAAAATCTTTGTTGACCAGTGTAATTAGTGTGTATATTTTCTCAAAAAATTTTCTTTTGAGGCTACAGCAGGAGTTAGGTCATGGATTGTTATTTCCCTATTTATATGACTCGCTTCAAGCTCAGCCAATAATCAGGCCTTTGTAGTATTACTAGTAGTCAAATATTTAATACACTCTACTTGAAATTATGACAATGATGCACATAATGTACAATTTGCCATGACCACGGATCAACTTTCAATAAACAAATAAGTTCTAAAGTGCTCTTGTAAGCATCTTCATCTTCATAATGCATCAAGATACAAGTAAATGATTTATTAATCAAAGTACACCCGTGTTTTGGAATATTCATTTTCCACATATGCTCATTATTACCTGTGAATAAACTAGAACAGTATAGGTATATATGTAATACAGTAGAGTCTCGCATTAACATGACTTATAATAACTACCATTTGATAATGGGGCACCCTAAATTACACCAATAAAAATGTGTTAACACAGACCAGAACACATTAATGCAGTCCCAACCAGAAAAATCCAGATATTATTTTTGAATCTCTGACACACAGCTTCCCAGCACCAGAAGTTAGCCATTTCCTTTCTGAAAATTTCCATCCATATTTCTCCCACTCCCCGCCAGATGGCACCAACATGATTTAAATGTATTTTGTAACAGTGTTTTATGCATCTGCACCAGGGTTGGTACCCAAAAATCCAGCAAAAACCCAACCCTAAAGCCCACATCAATTTATTTCTCATAAACTTATTTTTAACTTGGCATTTTTTATAATATGGTTATGCAGTCTTATATATTAACAACTATAAACTATAATTAATGTGATAAGGCCAATATAAACTAAAATTTCCAGAAACTATTTATTTGACATGTTTCATTATGAACCTTATATCTAATATTGTATCTAATTTATCTATCTTCTAATTGGCTACCTATATCTAAAAATAAATCATGTTTCTTTTCAGCTTTATAATTTAAATAATTTAAGTGGTACCTAATATTGATCAGTATTCAGCATCTTTTGACCTTAGGTGGCGGTAGATTCAACCAACATTTCTGCCTTTTCTTTCCCTAACCTATTTCACATTTTACTCCATACCAAGCCAAATGTTGAAAAAAATCTTTCCAATGATCCGGAACTGGCTGGACAACTATGAATAGATCTCATAAATTTAGCAAAACCTAATGGTAACCTGGTCTCTTTTTTTCTTTCATTTCAACAATTTTCCACCAATTACTAGCTGATATAGAGCTCACTATACTATCTTTGAATAAATAAGGAGGAAAAATTAGTGCGTCTTTTAAGCGGAATGCATAATATCCTGCCATGTATTCTGAATTTATTTCAATCAGCCATTCTTCAACCTCTTCCTCTTGAACTCTATTCAGTTTTTGTCCTGAAAAATAATAGAACTGTGTGGAAACAAAAATAAAGCTAATAATATAGATTATATAATTTATGTTATGGTATCTAATTTATGCTAATTGTTATCTAATATGGCAATGCCAGACGATTTGATTCAGATTAAAAGAAAACTCTTCTGCCCATACAGTTGAGTTACCTATGTTTTATATATTGATTGTAGTTAAGCATTTAGGTCCTATTTACCTTCATACTTTGGGTCAGTTATATTTGCCAAAAGATGACATGGCTCCATAGCTTTTTTAAATCTCTTAATAATATCTTTGTATGGAGCTAATTTTTCATCTTCAATTAAATTGAGCCAAATTTCAACAGCATCAGATAATGTATTATCAGCCTGCAACTGTAACAAAAAAAAAACTATAAAGTTATATATGGCTGAATGAAAGCATCTGTAAACATTTAGAATTATGCATTGTTAGAATTTATTTTTTGGTGTTACAAGTTACAACACAAAAAATGAAGTGTATTTTAATTATTTATTAGTAGTGCTTTAGTACAGGATTCTATAAATAAAATGTGCACTATAAGTCTATAAAATATCTTTAAATTAATATTGGTATTTAAAGTTAAGTAATTTTAACTGCATATATAAACACACCTTATCTAGAGCATTTCCAACAAGTAAGAGTTGTGACTGTAAATTGAGTGCCTCTCTCTGTATAGATAAGTTATCTATCAATTTTCCAATGTTGTGATCAATGTCTTCAATATGCTCTACTCTTATTTCTATATATAGAGAGTAATTTGACAAATAGGTTTTTACGCATTCTAACTGAGAATTCCATCTGGTTTCATTTGGTAGTTGTGGCATCATACCTCCTTTCTCCATTAACCAACCCTAAAATACAAATTTTTATTACAAATATATCTGGATTTGACAGCATAAATAAAGTAGCCTATGCAACTTATTAATGAGTCATGAATTAGGATTCACACTGGTGACAGTGCTAATGCATAAAAGTAAAGCTGACAATAGCTAATTTATTGGATTTGTTTTCAGCTTACATTAAGTTGGTGATGGTTTCAGAAATATTTGTTAATTTCTACAACATGCTTGAGAACTGATTTTGGGGAGACATCTTTTTCTACCAAGTTTAGATGGTGTGCTGAACAGCCATAAGTAATAAGACTGTAGTTGTCCTTCTCAAGAATTTCTCTCATTCTTGTCATTTTGTTTTTGTTACCAGTGCATATAGCAAATACCTGAAAATAAAATGTCATAACTCATAAGGAACTGAGCATTTGAGTATACCAAGGCGGAGAATTACATTCAGTTTATAACTAAAATAAAATGTACCTACAAAATAGTTATACTTACATCAATGCCATATATTTCTTTAGTTTTTGTTATTGCTTCTCTAGCTAACTGTGCACAATATTCTGCTGTCTTTTTTGTACTTCCAGCATCTACTGCTGAAATCAGATATGGCTTTTTTTCATTATGAATACTGTGCGCAATAATAGGATCATTACCTACTGAACTCCAGCCATCTTGTATAAGGGTAATGGTACAATCATCAAGATTAAGGTCATTCTTCATTTCATGGATTACGTCATCATTAACTTTTATTAACAGATCAGATGCCAACCTTTTCCTGTTTGGTGGTTCATATCCTGATCTTAGACCTTTGATTAATTTTATAAATTCTTTATTTTCTAAAACATTGAAGGGTATGTTAGCTGAAAAAAAGAACCTTGCAACTTGTAAATCTAATTCTTCCTTTTGGTCCACAGTCATTCTTACCACAAATGGTGTAATTGTAATTGATCTTTGCCTTTTATGCTTTACTGGTGTTGAATGACAGAATGTGGATGATGAAGAACCTGCACTGGTGTCACTCATTTCAGGCACATTTTCACTTATAATCTTTGAATCATCTTTGCCAGAAGCCAAAGTTGGAGGAAGTGAATCAGTTTCAACTGATGCTCCAAATTCGAGTCTCGGCATACCTCTTGACTCATTTCAAAATATTCCACTTTTCTTTTATTGCATTTCTCTAGATCATGTTTCACTCTCTCAATTTTTCAAGTGATACTTTCTTTGCAATAATTGCATAGTACTCTAGTAGGCTGATCACTTAATAAAGTCACCTCGTCCCATTCGCTAGCTTTAGATCTTCCACTTCTATAACTCTTTGGCATCTTAAAAATTTAAATTTGAATTAGGTCTAAATAAAGCTGAAATCTGCTGTTAAGAAATAAAGGAAAGATCTAAAATTAAAATGGAGAAAATTCTAATATGTCATTATTATCTCTCATATCTGAACTTTCTGTGAAATAAAGATCGTCTTTTTAATATATTGTAGATTAGATAAATAAATTAATAAAATAATAGATATATTAGGCACTACATAATTATCGAACCTTTCTAAAAAAAATTTCTCCAACTGGAAAGTTTTCCAATACCATTACTGAGATAAGAAATTTAATAAAGGCCCTATGCTCCCCAACCCCCATTATAATACTTTACAAAGATCTTAATTTCCCATTTATAAAATACAAAAGGGTGGGAAGAAATATATATTAATGAGAACTGGGTACCAGCAATACAAATGATACTGGTATGATAATTTTTAACTCAATTGGTATTGGTACTGGTATTTGTGACTAAATGGTACTGATATTACCAACTTTCCAAAATGGTACTGGTACTAGTTGTGGTATTGGATTTAGTTATAAGGCTACAAACACATTATACATCTAGAATCTACCTTTAATATTACAAAAATGAAGTACTATATTCATATATGCATAACTAAAGAAAATTTTTAACCTTCTGATCACTATAGAATCTATCTTTAATATTGCCTAAATGAAATACAGAAGAACCTCTCCATTTGCGAGGGTTACATTCCTGAAAACCCTCATGAATGCAGAATAATAGGGTTAATGGGGAAAAAGAGGGTTAGGTTCTCAGGTCATACTGAACACTTAGTAAAATAATAAAAATAAAAACCATTTAAATACATAATCACACCTAACAAATAATAACTGATAAACTTATATATTTTAATTAACACTAAAATATTTAAGCAGAATTGCTAAGAAAAATAGAAAAATACATTACATAAACATACCTTTCATGATGATGAAGTTGGTGGTGTGGGAGGGGAAGTTACAAGGACAACTCCTCAGGAGGATCATCCAGGGAGGATACAGACAGGAGAATGAGAGTGGAGGTGGTGGTGGTGGTGCCTGAAGTGAGAGTGGAGGTGGTGGTGGTGGTGCCTGAAGTGAGTGTGGAGGTGGTGGTGCCTGAAGTGAGAGTGGAGGTGGTGGTGCCTGAAGTGAGAGTGGAGGTGGTGGTGCCTGAAGTGAGAGTGGAGGTGGTGGTGCCTGAAGTGAGTGTGGAGGTGGTGGTGCCTGAAGTGAGAGTGGAGGTGGTGGTGCCTGAAGTGAGAGTGGAGGTGGTGGTGCCTGAAGTGAGAGTGGAGGTGGTGGTGCCTGAAGTGAGAGTGGAGGTGGTGGTGCCTGAAGTGAGAGTGGAAGTGGTGGTGCCTGAAGTGAGAGTGGAGGTGGTGGTGCCTGAAGTGAGAGTGAAGGTGGTGGTGGTGGTGGTGCCTGAAGTGAGAGTGAAGGTGGTGGTGGTGGTGCCTGAAGTGAGAGTGAAGGTGGTGGTGCCTGAAGTGAGAGTGAAGGTGGTGGTGGTGGTGCCTGAAGTGAGAGTGGAGGTGGTGGTGGTGGTGCCTGAAGTGAGAGTGGAGGTGGTGGTGGTGGTGCCTGAAGTGAGAGTGGAGGTGGTGGTGGTGGTGCCTGAAGTGAGAGTGGAGGTGGTGGTGGTGGTGCCTGAAGTGAGAGTGGAGGTGGTGGTGGTGGTGCCTGAAGTGAGAGTGGAGGTGGTGGTGGTGGTGCCTGAAGTGAGAGTGGAGGTGGTGGTGGTGGTGCCTGAAGTGAGAGTGGAGGTGGTGGTGGTGGTGGTGCCTGAAGTGAGAGTGGAGGTGGTGGTGGTGGTGGTGCCTGAAGTGAGAGTGGAGGTGGTGGTGGTGGTGCCTGAAGTGAGAGTGGAGGTGGTGGTGGTGGTGCCTGAAGTGAGAGTGGAGGTGGTGGTGGTGGTGCCTGAAGTGAGAGTGGAGGTGGTGGTGGTGGTGGTGCCTGAAGTGAGAGTGGAGGTGGTGGTGGTGGTGGTGCCTGAAGTGAGAGTGGAGGTGGTGGTGGTGGTGCCTGAAGTGAGAGTGGAGGTGGTGGTGGTGGTGCCTGAAGTGAGAATGGAGGTGGTGGTGGTGGTGCCTGAAGTGAGAATGGAGGTGGTGGTGCCTGAAGTGAGAATGGAGGTGGTGGTGGTGGTGCCTGAAGTGAGAATGGAGGTGGTGGTGGTGGTGCCTGAAGTGAGAGTGGAGGTGGTGGTGCCTGAAGTGAGAGTGGAGGTGGTGGTGCCTGAAGTGAGAGTGGAGGTGGTGGTGCCTGAAGTGAGAGTGGAGGTGGTGGTGCCTGAAGTGAGAGTGGAGGTGGTGGTGCCTGAAGTGAGAGTGGAGGTGGTGGTGCCTGAAGTGAGAGTGGAGGTGGTGGTGCCTGAAGTGAGAGTGGAGGTGGTGGTGCCTGAAGTGAGAGTGGAGGTGGTGGTGCCTGAAGTGAGAGTGGAGGTGGTGGTGCCTGAAGTGAGAGTGGAGGTGGTGGTGCCTGAAGTGAGAGTGGAGGTGGTGGTGCCTGAAGTGAGAGTGGAGGTGGTGGTGCCTGAAGTGAGAGTGGAGGTGGTGGTGCCTGAAGTGAGAGTGGAGGTGGTGGTGCCTGAAGTGAGAGTGGAGGTGGTGGTGCCTGAAGTGAGAGTGGAGGTGGTGCCTGAAGTGAGAGTGGAGGTGGTGGTGCCTGAAGTGAGAGTGGAGGTGGTGGTGCCTGAAGTGAGAGTGGAGGTGGTGGTGCCTGAAGTGAGAGTGGAGGTGGTGGTGCCTGAAGTGAGAGTGGAGGTGGTGGTGCCTGAAGTGAGAGTGGAGGTGGTGGTGCCTGAAGTGAGAGTGGAGGTGGTGGTGCCTGAAGTGAGAGTGGAGGTGGTGGTGCCTGAAGTGAGAGTGGAGGTGGTGGTGCCTGAAGTGAGAGTGGAGGTGGTGGTGCCTGAAGTGAGAGTGGAGGTGGTGGTGCCTGAAGTGAGAGTGGAGGTGGTGGTGCCTGAAGTGAGAGTGGAGGTGGTGGTGCCTGAAGTGAGAGTGGAGGTGGTGGTGCCTGAAGTGAGAGTGGAGGTGGTGGTGCCTGAAGTGAGAGTGGAGGTGGTGGTGCCTGAAGTGAGAGTGGAGGTGGTGGTGCCTGAAGTGAGAGTGGAGGTGGTGGTGCCTGAAGTGAGAGTGGAGGTGGTGGTGCCTGAAGTGAGAGTGGAGGTGGTGGTGCCTGAAGTGAGAGTGGAGGTGGTGGTGCCTGAAGTGAGAGTGGAGGTGGTGGTGCCTGAAGTGAGAGTGGAGGTGGTGGTGCCTGAAGTGAGAGTGGAGGTGGTGGTGCCTGAAGTGAGAGTGGAGGTGGTGGTGCCTGAAGTGAGAGTGGTGGTGGTGCCTGAAGTGAGAGTGGTGGTGGTGGTGCCTGAAGTGAGAGTGGTGGTGGTGGTGCCTGAAGTGAGAGTGGTGGTGGTGGTGCCTGAAGTGAGAGTGGTGGTGGTGGTGCCTGAAGTGAGAGTGGAGGTGGTGGTGCCTGAAGTGAGAGTGGAGGTGGTGTGCCTGAAGTGAGTGGAGGTGGTGGTGGTGGTGGTGCCTGAAGTGAGAGTGGAGGTGGTGGTGGTGGTGCCTGAAGTGAGAGTGGAGGTGGTGGTGGAGGTGGTGGTGGTGGTGGTGCCTGAAGTGAGAGTGGAGGTGGTGGTGGAGGTGGTGGTGCCTGAAGTGAGAGTGGAGGTGGTGCCTGAAGTGAGAGTGGAGGTGGTGGTGGTGGTGGTGCCTGAAGTGAGTGGGGGTGGTGCCTGAAGTGAGAGGGGGTGGTGCCTGAAGTGAGAGGGGGTGGTGCCTGAAGTGAGAGTGGGGGTGGTGCCTGAAGTGAGAGGGAGGTGTGCCTGAAGTGAGAGTGGAGGTGGTGCCTGAAGTGAGTGGAGGTGGTGCCTGAAGTGAGAGTGGAGGTGGTGCCTGAAGTGAGAGTGGAGGTGGTGCTGAAGTGATAGTGGAGGTGGTGCCTGAAGTGAGAGTGGAGGTGGTGCCTGAAGTGAGAGTGGAGGTGGTGCCTGAAGTGAGAGTGGAGGTGGTGCCTGAAGTGAGAGTGGAGGTGGTGCCTGAAGTGAGAGTGGAGGTGGTGCCTGAAGTGAGAGTGGAGGTGGTGCCTGAAGTGAGAGTGGAGGTGGTGCCTGAAGTGAGAGTGGAGGTGGTGCCTGAAGTGAGAGTGGAGGTGGTGCCTGGTTGAAGCCAAAGCAGTGCTTCCTGAAGTTGAAGCCAAAGCAGTGCTTCCTGAAGTTGAAGCCAAAGCAGTGCTTCCTGAAGTTGAAGCCAAAGCAGTGCTTCCTGAAGTTGAAGCCAAAGCAGTGCTTCCTGAAGTTGAAGCCAAAGCAGTGCTTCCTGAAGTTGAAGCCAAAGCAGTGCTTCCTGAAGTTGAAGCCAAAGCAGTGCTTCCTGAAGTTGAAGCCAAAGCAGTGCTTCCTGAAGTTGAAGCCAAAGCAGTGCTTCCTGAAGTTGAAGCCAAAGCAGTGCTTCCTGAAGTTGAAGCCAAAGCAGTGCTTCCTGAACTTGAAGCCAAAGCAGTGCTTCCTGAAGTTGAAGCCAAAGCAGTGCTTCCTGAAGTTGAAGCCAAAGCAGTGCTTCCTGAAGTTGAAGCCAAAGCAGTGCTTCCTGAAGTTGAAGCCAAAGCAGTGCTTCCTGAAGTTGAAGCCAAAGCAGTGCTTCCTGAAGTTGAAGCCAAAGCAGTGCTTCCTGAAGTTGAAGCCAAAGCAGTGCTTCCTGAAGTTGAAGCCAAAGCAGTGCTGCCTGAAGTTGAAGCCAAAGCAGTGCTGCCTGAAGTTGAAGCCAAAGCAGTGCTGCCTGAAGTGAAGCCAAAGCAGTGCTGCCTGAAGTTGAAATGGAGGTAATGGGATGAAAAAAAATTTGTGATAAGCATTTGCTTTCCTGTGTGTTGCAGTTTTCTTTGAAGTTGCTATTAGGGAGACTTGAGGCCTCAATCTCCCTTTTATATTTTATGCCCCACTCCATCACCAGATCCAACTCCATAACCCTGTTGGTGAGGGCCTTTTGCAGTTGCATTATCTCAGCAAGAGTCTTGAGGTTAAGTTTTGAGGCCTCAGCAACATCCTCCTCTTCACTGTCTATCTCTTCCTCCTCACTCAACTTAATGAGCTCCTCCAGGTCTTCTTCACTCAATTCTTCAGTATGAGACTTAGAGGCCATTATTATGGGTAAATAACACACAAAATAGCAATAAAAAGCATTAATGACAGTCACAAAGCTCCACAAGATGTATGCAGGATGAAGTCAACTGCAAGAAGATGAGAGAGTGCCCAGATGCTGGATGGTGTGCCCAAGCAGTGCAGTAAATCAAATTTCATCTTCTGTACAGACATGTTGGGTGGATTGTTGGTCTTGAATGTGGAAATAGTGTATATTTACTAGTTAGCAAATATGCAAAATTCGCAAGTCAAGAAATCGTGAATGGAGAGGTTCTACTGTACACTGATTCCCTGACCTGCACAAGGGTTCCATTCTTGAAAAAGTTCATGCAGCACAAAATCATGCAGGTTGGAACTATCTCCCCATGATATAAATGGGGTTAGGGAGATAAAGTTTAAAATCATGTATGAAGATTTTTACCTAAATAAAAGCTTTTAAATCATTATACAATGGATGTATATAAATAATAATGTGTGTAAAATGATATATAACAAGTATAAATAGTAAAAACTTGTAAAAAAAAAAATTTCAAAAACATCACTATAAAAATAATGTAATTTAATCCAGAGGAGCATCAGAAAGATGACTCAATATAAACTAGCCAGTCATCCAAGGGACATGCTACTGGGATGTTGCGCCAGTTGCAAATGCTAAAGTATTGTACATACTGCATACATATCATATGCATAAGTATCATACATATCATACGGTGTATGCAAAAAAAGTGTTATCAAGTAATTTTTAGTATTTACCACAATTTTAAAAATCTGTGCTGATCTATCTTTGAATTTTAACTCATGCAAATCAAAAAAATGGCTAGTGAAATGTCCTTAGCCTATCTCTGAACTCGTGCATGTCAGACCTCATGCACATACTAGCTATTTCTTATATATGCATATAGTAACTAAATAAAATTTATAACCCTCTTCATCACTTATAAAAGAAAAGTTTAAATCATTAACTGAAATTAGAGAAAACATTGTCTGCTTCAGTTAAGTCCATTGGACTTCAAAAACAAAAATGTTATTTAAGGAGGTTTCTGACAAAGATGACCTCAAATCATTAAGATTGAAGTGCACAGATTAAAAGAGCCTTCCACACTGACTTGAGTTGGAGGAAGGGTAGAAACTATCTGAACACTTCTACTAAAGGATTTGGTCATAGAATAGTTCTTATAGGGACTAGAGTATCAAGGAACTTGAGGAAGGTAACTTGAAAATGATCAGGATATGGTTGGTGTTTTAAATGAAAATACCAACAAAATACCAGGGATGGGGAGTCGGCCAAAAACAACTGACTCCCGAGTCGGTATTTTTAAAAAACCGACTCCAACTCCCGACTCTTTCCTTATCATGCTGATCTACAACCTTATAAATATTGGGATGTTTGTTTCATAGATGGCGTTTCAAGTTTGAGGCTCTTGTTGGAGCATTAGCATGTTTCCCAGTGTAAGCACTAATTTTTGCATTACACCCTTTACCATCCTTTTCTACTTGACAAATAAAAATACTTTCATCCTCATTTAGCTTAAAATATTGAAAGACTGCTGATTTTCTACTAGGCCACGACTCATACTAATAGGGGCTAATTAAATTAATAATTAATATATTGCTAATTTTTATATGGTACCTAGTATCCTAAAATAGAAATATGAAATTCATTTGCTAAGATTTACCAGAACAAAAATCAAATGTGGAAATGTGAATCTAGAATTAGTTCAGGAAGATATTTATTTAGGGCAGAGTAGTATTCTGGTAAATTGTTGGCATATAGAAATTGAATCAAAGAGTCGGGAGTCGGTCGTTTTTACCGACTCCCGACTCTTCAAAAAAGCCCCGACTCCCGACTCCGACTCCCCACCTCTGCAAAATACCACCAGATGATTATGTGGTATTATAGGGGTTGTGAAGTTTTCACAAAACCCCACATTCAAGCAATAGGCTTGGACTAGGTTCCCAAGTTTCCTTATTAATGGCCCATCTGTCCTTTGGTCCCCCCATTTTATTTGCTGTGGGCAAATCTCTTGTATTTTTCTGTGTCCCTCCCAGTAATTTGTTAAGTTTTCCTGTTCATTCGTTTTAACCAATCCAGTAGTGGATTAGTCTTTGCAAGGTTTTTTAAAGTTCTATCTGGTTCTCTGGAGTTTTGTTAGGCAAATATTGTTTAATCTAAGAATTCTCAAGTTTTTCTCTCTCCCCACAGAAGTCTAGTTAAATATTAAAAGCATTCTCTAACTATAAAGTATTTGAGAGTAACTGCTCTGGACACTGTTTGCTCCTGGAAGATATCAGTATAAATTATGGCTGGAAAGCCTATTAAGGTATTTTATTTGTTAAGGGTATGATGATTCTTTATCAGCATTTATTAGACATTAAAATTACCCAGAGTATTGTTAATGATTAAGATAATTGTTAAATAATGATTGGTATGCGCCTCAATGGTGTAGTGGTTAGCGTTGCTGACTATGAATCCATTGGCCCCGGGTTCAAAACCTGGTGACTGCAGCTGGTGTACAGCAAAATCCAGCTGTTCATCCTTCCACAATAAAGAAAGTGATTGGTAGATAAATGGGTACCCTGGGTAGCTTAGACACTGGGTTGCTAGTGAGGCATAGTTCAGATTCCATGTTAAACTGTAGGTCTAAGGTGGAGTGAAAAGCTTGACCTTCATCAGAATGAACAATTCAGGCAGAAGCTAACTAAAGGTTATTCATTTAAATTGTAAATAAGTATGTGCATGTGTAATATATTTAGCCTACTTAGGATTAGACACCAGAGTTTTTGATTAGCTATTGCTCCAGCTTAGAGTGCCTGCCTGAGTACCTTTTGGCTGCATTTAACCTAATCCTGTCATTTTTGTCACTCATTACGATAATCAGATATAGATTGTTTAGCATTATTTGTAACTAATTATTTAACTTCAGAGATTTGCTTGTTGCTCATGCTTGAATTTGTGTTGCTTACAGGCTGCTTAAATTATGTGGGATTATGTTTGTCATGATTGTTAATGTCATTCATATTTACTATTTTATTTATTTTTGATCAATCTATTCTTACCAGTGATTAATGATGAAGTCCTGATTCTCGTTCTTATTTGTAAGTTGATTGTGTTATAATCTATTATTATTGATTAATTGTACCCCGTGCATGTAAGTAATAATTTTGTGTTGTCTAGGCAACCAGTGGGAAGTCCACCAACTAGCTCAACTAGTCCAGACATATCAGGTTTGGATTGTGGATCCAACCTAGTTGGAGCTACAAAGTCCATTGGGGTTGTCAGCTACAGTTGGCCACTCCAGGTCTGCTACTAAAATCAGGCTTGTAAACCAAAAACTATTATCTAGACATTTATTTAGAAATCTAGTCACAGGGTCAAGTTTGGAGTGTAGCTGAGCTGGGATGACAAAGTTTCACATACTTTAAACAAACCATTTCCTGCGCTTGTTCCCCCACTTGCTTTCCATTGTTTTTCTCTGCTGAACCTCATTAATTATTGTTTGTTTTCCAGCATTTTCCTGCTAATTGTGACATACAGTATTGCTAGTGTTGTGTGCATTTATACTTTTATACTAAAAACTGTATTTATTCCAGCCATAATAAAAGGGGATAAAAAATAGATCAGTTTATTTTGATCAGATTTGCCTTGGAATTCCAGTTCCTTTCTTGGACCGTGAGTGACTGGGACTGTTTTCCAGTGGAGATGAAGATCTAATAAATAAATTTTTGGGAAGTAGCTTACAGTTAATGTGTGGGTTGAACCTGACTAATCTCCATAAAATAGACAGTTGATGTGAGAGAATCCCGACCCAGAATAATAAATTGATTTTTTTAGAATTTACAATTAGTGTAAGAATCAAAACTAGAATATAAGTGATCAGTGGTGGAGTGTAGTTGGTGTAGCATCCAGAACCCAGTGCATGACTCCAGATTTGAAAAAATTTACTGGAGCACAGCTCTGAATTTACTTTTTTTCCCCTGAAGTTTAATTAAATGTCTCTTCAGGTGGGTTTTCAGATTTCTAAACCATCTCTTGATTTTCTCCTTGTTTGCATACATAGGTTAAATCTTTAACATTGAAGTAACCTTTTATGTTAGAATGTTTGTCTGAAGCACATGCTTTGGGGTCTGTGCAAGCTATGCAATATAATGTAAACATTTTATCATCAGAAGCATCATCAATATCTTCTTGATTATCATCATCTTCATCCTCAACAGCTATATCTACATCAGGCATATTAGTGTCACTATTTGCAATGTTTTCCATTATATCACTTGGTACTGAAAATGAATCATCAGCATGCCCTAGATCCTTCTTTTCCACCAATTTGAATGTAGATTTGATCAAATCATTGTTCAGGATTTCTTGTATTGATTTACACTTGCTTAAATGGGCTATGGAAATGTCAAATTTGTTGCTTTTTGCTTTATTAGATTTGGATGCAACACTTGAACTTGAAGGCATATTTTGACTCTTCTCTTTATTAACCACAACAGCTTGGTGAGTTTCTTTTGTTAGGCGCAAAATTGCATTCAATATCTTCTGGATTTGGGAATTTTCAAATTCCTCTAAAGCAGTTTTGTTAGTCTGATGCGCAGATTCCTCACTTACCTTTTGTTTCTTAGGTGGAGGAGAAGCACTTTCTTCAGTCTGTGAAACATCTAGTGAAAAAGTTTCATTTTCTAGATTAGCAGTTGATGAAGTTGGTTCATTTTTCTGAGGTCTAGCACTAGCACATTTTGTGAACAAACTAAATGACTGCTTTGCCGTATCTCTTTGCTGCACTTCATCCTGGTATTTCTTTACTGCAATATCTAAGCTGTGGGCCCAAACTCTGGGACCTCTTGTATTGTAACAAATATTTTTTTGGAATTAAAATGTTCCTCCCAGTTTTGCTTCTTTGAATATTTGTTCTTGCATTGACCACAAAAGTAACCCCTTTTAACACCCTCACTTTCTCTCCAACTTCATCAATATTAGGATCCATTATTGATTATTGACTACCTGAAAAAATACAAAATAAGTAAAAGTTAGTAAATATAGTATGGTAAAAGTGAGTAAAAGTAAGTAAATATAGTACAATGAAAGTAAGTAAAAGTAAGTGCTTTAAACTTAGTAAAAGTAAGGAAGAGTAAGTAAAAGTAGGTAAGTTAAAGTAAGTAAAAGTAAGTTTAAACTTAACTAAACTTTTCAATTCTAGAGTCATGGTGGATTACTTAAAACGCACAAGTAATTATCTGGCCAATTTATCAAACCTGGCCGAGATCAATGGAACATAGTCCAATCCTGATAATTTTATATTAAAAAATATACGTTTAATAAAATTTTAATTATCAAAACATTGAAGCTTAACAAAAAATAAAAATAATTGTTAAATATGGAATTACCAACTAAACTTAAAATAACTAAATTTGTAATTTAAAAAAATTGGTTTGTACAAGAACGTATACGCAAAAAAATTGCATAACGTCTAGCGGATGAACAAAACCCAAACCCAAATTTACTTTTTTCTCATGGTCAAATTTACTGGAGCAATGCTCCCAAGATCCCAGGAATCTGGAGTCATGACCCAGTGAGATTGCATTTGTCCATCATCATACTAAGAAAGTTGGGTGTAAAGAAAAACAATACCCAAGAAGACACTACAGGATACCAGAGATTACTATCCCCTTACCTGGACATTTCATTGTCATGAACCTGGAAACTTGAAAGGGTCCCAGGTGGCTTGATGATATTGACATTTGGAGACTACAGCCTACTCAGCCACCACATCAGTATACCAGCTGCTTTTAAGAGTTATTGGCACTAGTACTGGTATTTAAAACTTTAAATGAGTGGTACTGGTACTTGTACCAAAATTTAAGTGGTACTGGTATTTGGTACTGATACTGGTACTGGTTCCCAGCCCTGAATTATTAACCTGGACAAAGAGGGTACAAGAGAAGAACAGGAACAAGCAAAAATGCTGAGAATTCTGACATGAATTTATGTTAACACAAAAAATAACAGAGTATGCTAAAAAAAAAAAAATAACTACCTGGATCTAGTATTCATAAACAACAATTGAACTGATGACAAATATAGCCCCAACTATTGTATCAGACTACATTATTATCGAAATATCAGTCAATATTACAATAACCTTAAAATACTTGCACACCAAAGAAAGCAAATTAGAAATTTTTAATCTAAACTTCAAGACCACAACTTGGAAAGAAAAATAAAATATATCCCAAACAGACTGGAGAACCAGCCTCAATGATAAAATAACTGAAGAAATGTTAATAACCTTAGAAGAAAAGATGATGGAAATTTTAGGAAAAAATGTTCTGAAAAAATAGAAAAAAGTAGTTTGGAGTTATTTTGAGACAAAGTAAACAAAATTCTGCAAGAGAAAAAAAGAGTAGATGCAAAATTAATTAAGTTCACAGGCAACAATACTACTTAGATGATACAAGAAAAGCTGGAATACTGATGGGAAAATAAAAGCTCTCTTACTGAGGCTCATTCAGAGGGGGAAAAGGAAGATGCAGTAGAAGTAATAAGGAAAATCCAAAATACTTCTGTAATTTTGCAAAAGGGAAAACAAAAACTTGCATCACTGCTAGAACTCTGAGGAAAGGGAAAGAAAATAATGAACTAACCTACAATTTAAAATAAAAATTTAAAATATCAAAAGCTCAATATAAATTAGTTTTCAGTACCCCAAGAAGTGACAAACTGGTACCTGATAGAAATACCTTCTTTGAAGAGAAATTACAAGATAATATAATTGATTTTGAGTTTTACCCCAGAAGATTTAGCACAAGGTACAACCATAAATGAAACTGATTTTAGCTGCAGGTCTGGACAAATGGAACATACTAATGTAGATAAATTTTTATTTGAATTTGAAAGAAAGATACCAATTTATCAAAATAAAAAATTCTTTCTCCAGCAGTAAACCAGTCAAGCATGGCATTCCACAAGGTTCAGTCTTTGGTCCTATCCTTTTCACTATTTTTATTAATGACATCTCCAAGATTACAAGTGGGAGCACAAGAATCATGTATGCCAATGATCCTCAGTTTCTTCACTGAAGCAAACTGGATGGAATGAAATTAATAATGCTTTAACTGCCAAGGTCATATCACACCATATAAAATGGAGATTGGAGGAGGGGGTAAGCACAAGGGGAATTTCAAGCAGCACAGGACTCTCAGCTGTGTTTTGCCAATGAACCAGAGGCCTGAGGTGGTAGAGAAGGGAGGGGTAAGGTTGAGGGAATTGGGGAAATGTAGATGTTGGAGATGGAAAAAGGGGATAAGGGCTCCTTGCTTATTTATACTAGTCTGCAAATACAATATTTTTATCATGCTAATAGTTATAGATGTCAACGTAACTACATTACATAGAAAGGACATTTTCAAGAGAATTTGGAGCATTTATTTCAATAATTTTGGGTAGAAAATAAAGTGTGACCAACCACTGTTGGAGGGTGTCCAACAACCCTGAATTGCCAATTATGGTCAGTCATGACTTACAACATTGACTGTGACTTGTAATAGTAGTAGGATGAATGTATAGTGTTGTAAACTTCCATGAATATACCATACAGTAGTATACAAACAAAATCCAATTGTACTCTGTAATTACAATCAATTACATTCAATTCTTGTGCAATGTTATTGTAATCATAATCAATTACACTAATAATATAATTACAACTATGATTACTTTGGTATTTGATAACTTTCTCAATAGTGAATTATCTTTCTTCTCTTCGCTTTCAGGAATATTGATTATTTCAGACATGGGCAACAGCAAAGTCAACTGTTTTTCAGGACTTCAACATGCCAGCTTCTACTGAAGGCACCTTATGTCAATAAATTGAATATTACACCATTATGTTGTTGTTATTATTATTTATATACAAAATTATTTTAAAAGTAATCATGATTGTAATTGATTATATTATATTTTTTGTAATCATAATCATTACGAAAATGATTACCTATGTAATTACCCCAATGTCTGCTAACAAATTTACCTTATTATGGGAAAAATTTAATAACATCTTGAGAAACATCAATACATTCTTTCAAATACAACAGGTAACACCCTAATCAAAATGGGGCCTACGGGCCTACGGCGGCGGGCGCCTACCCCAAATAGTTTCTAATAAAGACATCAATGTAAAAAGATTCACATGACCAGTACTTAAAAAGTAGGCTTTGGTTATTTGTGAAAAGGCAGAATTTAGAAGCAAATGTTAGGGATGTACTGATATCGCTTTTTAGCCGATAACAGATACCAATATCGATAATTAAAACCAGTATCGGCTGATAACCAATACCGATATCCAGCTAGGGTTTATTAGTTTGTCATACTTTTGTAACATTCATAATTTATTTTCTGTGTTTAAAATTTGGCAACAAAGCAATAATCCTTTTCATTAAAGATGGCAACACTGCATTAGATTGTCAGTTTTGTTTGTTATACAATTGGACTGCGGGCCTATGTTGGGCTTAGTAAATGTGTTTTTAACTAGCTAGCTGGATTAATATTATGAGCTATGACTACAAGACAGTTTTTTGGTTTTCTAGGCTTTATACCTATTTCTCATAAGATTTACACTTGTCAATATCTATGTCCATATCCTGACCTATTTAAAGATGCATGTATTAATAGCATAATTTTTATATATAATAATATATACACTATACAGGGTGTCCGAGAATTATCTGTACAATTTTTGGCTGTTATTAAAAGTCAACCATGAAGTGTAGAAATTCCAGTGTTATCCCATTTTACAGAGAATCTCATTAAGTTTTTTCTGATACCACGTTTTGACAAGTTTTTTAGAAATTCCAGTGTGTCCGAACATTATCTGTACAATTTCATCTTTTAATAAAATTCTTGATAACACACGTAAAATTCTTAAACAAGATTATTTAGAATCTGTATTTTCAAAAGTTTCTTTTATTAAAGTAACGTTGTTACAAACATTCGATATGTGCACCATCAGTGATTCGCAAAACATCCAATCGATAATCCAAATGTTGCCATGTACGCTGCAGCATATCCACATCAATTCGCTCAATAGCAGCTGTGATTTTTGCTTTTAAATCATCAATGTCTGTCACCCGCGTACAAAAAAGAAAAAACTTGTCAAAACTTGTTATCAGAAAAAACTTAGAGTTTCTCTGTAAAATGGGACAACACTGGAATTTCTACACTTCATGGTTGACTTTTAATAACAGCCAAAAATTGTACAGATAATTCTCGGACACCCTATACATATATTATATATAATAATATGTATATTATATATAATAATATATGTATATATTATATAATAATATAGTATAATATATATAATAATATATGTATATTATTATAATAATAATATATATATATATAATAATATAATATTATTATAATAATATATGTATATATTATAATAATATACGTATATATTATATATAATAATATACGTATATATTATATATAATAATATACGTATATATTATATATAATAATATACGTATATATTATATAATAATATACGTATATATTATATATAATAATATACGTATACGGTATATATTATATACAGGGTGTCCCAAAAGTCTCCATACATAGGGAAAATTAGCACTTTTTAGCAAAATGTAACTTTATTTACAAAACATTCTCTACATGATTGCCATTTCTTTGTAAACACACACGTATGCGTCTCTCCCACTCATAGTGAACTCGTGTTAACACATTTGGTGTTATGGACGTAATTGCACTTAGAATGCGCTCCTTTAGGCGATCCATGTTCTGTATCTTTTCCTGGTACACCATGGCCCCGTGGAGTGGCCTCCGAGGTTCCCAGATTTCAGTCCACTTGATTTTTACCTGTGGGGGCACTTGAAGGCCATGGTGTACCAGGAAAAGATACAGAACATGGATCACCTAAAGGAACGCATTCGAAGTGCAATTACGTCCATAACACCAAATGTGTTAACACGAGTTCACCATGAGTGGGAGAGACGCATCGGTGTGTGTTTACAAAGAAATGGCAATCATGTAGAGAATGTTTTGTAAATAAAGTTACATTTTGCTAAAAAGTGCTAATTTTCCCTATGTATGGAGACTTTTGGAACACCCTGTATAATAATATACGTATATGTTAACC
This sequence comes from Bathynomus jamesi, assembly GCA_023014485.1. Classification (NCBI taxonomy): domain Eukaryota; kingdom Metazoa; phylum Arthropoda; class Malacostraca; order Isopoda; family Cirolanidae; genus Bathynomus; species Bathynomus jamesi. The sequence goes on from JAJOZX010002068.1 coordinate 222,719, forward strand.
CCTCTGTCTGTAGCCCTGGGTTGTTTCGGAGTCAACGGGGGTTCTGGTTAGGAGGCAGCAACGGATCTGTTAATTGCAGTAGTTTCTTCTATACGACTCTCCGAGTTCTTTAGTGGCTCGGAGGATTCTGAGAGGCTTATTAAATTCTCTGAGGGTTCTCCCCGATTCTTCTTGTAACATGTAACGTATTGGGAGATTTTAATGACTAAGTTTTCTGAAGAGAGCACGGCTCAAAGGGGAAGATAAAGACTTTCTTTTACTGTAATTTACTGCTAAAATGTACAGGTACTACTCAGCCTCGTCGTTAGAATTAGAATGCCTATGGAAGAAATGGTTGGGTTTATATACCCCGATTCTACTAACATCATCATTATTAAATATTGAAGCTGTTTATTTTTGCACAACAGTTAAAAATAAACAGATAAACAGGATATAGGAAGAGGAAGCCATATTTTTATCTTAACCGCATATTTTCAGATCTGATATTTTCCAGGTCTGCCAAGTTAATTAGAAACAGAAACTGAACTATGCATTCTTATATCAAGATATGCATATGAAAATTAAAAAGTGTAAGGCAAGACATGACTTCATCTCTCTAAGAGAGAACGCATCTAATCTAAAAATGACAAAAAGCAAGCAGCTCCAAAATTTATCCCAATGAAAAAATAATAAAAAAAATAATACAATATTGCCGAGTGTATATTCCTAAATGGCGACATAATGTTGGGTCACATTGTAATTTTGGTCTATTATAACTATGATTATAATTACCAATTAATTAATTTATTATCGTTAACTCGTTAACTATAGTTTCATTAAAGTACATTAATTTCATCATATTACATCATTATAGTTAATTAAAATTTACCACAGGTAACTATAGTTTACAGTGTTTCATATTTACATTAGGATAACTCTTATTTTGAGATTTAACACAAAGTATATGGGCACATACGGTATATATTACAAAACATGACACACATGATAATAAGTTATAAATTTGAAATCAGAGGCAGAGGTGGTCTTTCGTTTTCAGATGTTCGATTTATGCTGTGATTAGCGGAATTTGACCACTTGCCTAAGCATTTATGAATATCTTGCGAGAAATTAATTAATTTAAAGAAAAAAAGAAAAAGAATACATGTGAATGGATGTACATGTACTTAACGATGTACGTAATCATCAGGGGACATGTACGAATGCACAAGTTTTGTACACATATTGGTACGTAACACAATAGGTTGCGTGCGTAATATAGACATGCGTAAACATGGACTGATAGGTTGATAGGCATCAGTAGACAATAGGTAGGACCAGTGGCGGTTCCTCATATGGGCAATATGGGCAGCCGCACAGGGCGGCATTTGTGGAGGGGCGGCATGAGCGCCTGCAAAAAAAATAAAAATAAAAATAAGAATAAATAAATAAAGAAATAAATAAAAATAAAAAATAAAATAAAATAAAATAAAAATAAAAGATCAATGACTTTGCATCAAGGAAGGTAAGAAGAGTCAGGCTTCAGATGGCAGTTGTGCTGTGGTGCAATTTATTTTGCTTCTTGTTCAAAGTGTAGCATAATAATTACCCTCTCTTAAGTGTCTTATTCTATTTATGTGATAGAGCATTTGTACAATTTAGAAATTTGATTCTCTAGTTTATTTATGGCAGTTGTGCAATTTAATTTGTATTTTTCCTGTTCATAGTATCATAATTACATTCTCTTAAGTGAGTTATTCTATTTACGTGATGAAGGATTTGTGAAATTCAGAAATTTGAGTTTTTGTTTTGGTTCTGAAGTTCCAACAATTAGTCCAATAAAAAGTTATTTTGTGAAAGAGTTATGTCTGTCCTTTATTTTGGGGGGATTCGAATGTGTGTGTGTTGGCGAACAGGGGGGGGGGGCGCTGAAGGTGAGGTTCGCCCAGGGCGTCATGTAAGCTAGGACCGCCACTGGGTAGGACACAACATATAAATAATGACGTATAGAGAATGAAGTTTTTCATTATTATTATTAAAGAATTTACGATACATTGAATACGGAAGATGTCCAAATACTAAACACATGATTCAGTGTTCAAGGTATGGAAACTGTGAAGGAAATTTAAGTTATTTTATGACGTCATAGTGTATAAGTCATTATTGGGAGGATTTAAAAGAAACGAATTAGAGACAAAGAGTGGGTATTAAGGACTAGGGAAGTACAACTACGGGTTCCAATCCTGTTATATGCAATGTGTATGCATAATCTAGGGACGAGAGTGAGATGCAAGACAACCATAATTAAATTATAATAAATTCTATAACAAATGAAAAATGGAAATATGGATACGACTAAACCATAGAAATGGTAGATCGTAGGGTTGTGACACAAACAAAAATAGAAAGCAACAAATAAAATTTTTATCCAAAATCGCATCAGGCGACTTTGGCTCCTCATGTAAAAATGAATATGGATTATTCCATGTTCATTTTTACATATATATTATATATATATTTGTATATATATATATATATATATATATATATATATATATATATCTTTAAGATACCGAGCTCATCGCGAGATCAGAGTTCAAATAATACATGCTCTATCTTATTTTTATAACTTAACTTCCAGTTCTAATATCTTGATAAAAAAATTGCGGAATAAAACTTCGATGTTTATTAATATTTTATATATTAGAAAGCCCCGAAATAAATGCAAGGGGAACGTCAACGTTTTAAATAGAGATGTATATTTCGCGATACCCGACAACAGACGTGTTTTATCGAGTGTCCAGTGTTACCAAGTGAATAAGTGGTTTTCGTTTGTGTCTTTAAAAAGAAAAAAAATAGTTTTGTACATTCTTAACTAAATTACTTCGAGTTACTAATCATTCGTTAATGAATATATTTCATTTATTGACTTTATTCATTACTATATTACTTGACTAAACCAAGGCTAGTGCCTTGTTTGTTTCCCGAATCTATTACTACACGAGGTTTCATAAGGTTGAAATTGCCTTGGTTGCCTTTTTTGTTTTTCAAATCTATCAGAAACGACGTTTCTTAAGGTTCATTTTCCCTCACACTCTACCTGACCTCCCAAAAGGTCACCTACCATGGGAAAAAAGGAATTAAGTCGGTCGAATAGTGGACAGATAAGTTTCATTTAATACTTTTTCTTTAACAGATCTTTCGTCGGTAGCTTAATTATATATTCATTTAGCATAAAATTGTGTTACAAGAACCTGTTTCTGCGTTTCAAGAACATTTTTGCGGGTTTTCACAGGTGACGGCACAATAAGCACGTGGTAGACCTACGTTGTAATTTATTAATTTCCAAACGCTCGTTTTTTGTTTTTTAACTAATTAAAAGTATGGCACCCCCGTCAAGTACTTGCAATCGCTGTGAAGGGAAATTTGCCGCTTACGCGTTTACAATGGCTAATAATAATGAACAGTTAGTTTGCAGGTAGTGCTCAAGCATAGAAGTGCTGAGGAACGAGTTAGAACGTGAGAGGGAGGCCAGGGTGAGGCTTGAAGAAAGCATGATGCTCCTGATGGCAAAATTAGAATCCCTTGAGACTCCAGTTACGACCCCTCCTGCCTCAGTTTCTACTAATATATAAATAGTACTAATAGCCCTCTCTCTTCTCCTAGTTCCCAACCCTTCGTTCGAGTGCGTAATGGAGCCCCATTGAGAAAACCTAAGACTTGTCTACCAGTTCGAGGGCAGCTCAAGGAATTCTGTGGAGAAACCCTCGTCGTAGGCGCCGTTACTGCTACCCTGGTGCAAGGGTGGAGAATATAACTAATAGTGTTGACCATTTTACAGACGGTACCGCCGAGGACACAACGTATGATTCATGTCGGTACTAATAACGTTTTAAATTCTAGATCGGAAGAACTGCTGGCTAGCTTACAGGGACTTACTAGAGCGATTAAAGGAAAAAACTAATAAGATTGTTTTAACAGGCATACTTCCTCAAATTATCCAACGTAACGATTTCTACAGCAAGGCGAACGTATATTAACAATAACCTAAGTCTCTTGCCAACAGGAAGGAGAGCATTTTGCGAATTTTTGGAACAGTTTCTACGGCAGGAGGGACTTGTTCCTCGAAGATGGACTTCATCTTAATGACGTTGGAGCTGCGTGTTTAGGAAGACTATTTCATAATACTGTCTCTTCTTTTCAGGCTGCCGTAACTTGAATGGTCCCAGCGTAAATTCCACAAATTTCCCTGCGCTTGCGAAGGGTGTCGCAGTTACAAACAATTTGAAGGTTCTATCCTTAAATGCTCGTAGCCTACGAAATAAAATAAACGAATTTTTTTCTTTAATTGCTTGTAAAGACTATGATGTAATTGCGATAAATGAATCGTGGCTTACCACTGAAATACGTGACTTTGTAGGGGAGTATCAAATTAAAGGTTATAGACTTTTTGTTAAAAACATAATAGGTAGGCGAGGGGGCGGTGTTATGTTATATATCAAAGATAATATTGCGAACGTTATAGAAGTAAAGCACACAATTCCAGAACCGATAGATTCGACTATAGCAGAACTTAAATTGAACAATTTCAAACTTCTTGTTGCGGTTATATATAGGCCCCCTAATCAAACAGCTGATACGGACGAAGCGTTATATCATGAACTAAATAGAATAATCGGTAGTGAGCAGGCTTTAGTTATGGGTGACTTTAATTGCGCCAACGTGAATTACGATACAATGCAGGGAAACGCGGAAGGTAATCGTTTAGTTAATTTTCTCGAGGATAGCTTTCTTATTCAAAAAGTTAGGGAACCTACGAGGTTGGACAGTATTTTAGATTGCAAAGGTGGGCAGTTGCGCCGCAAAAAGTTGCGGCGCAACTTGCGGCGCAACATTTTTGGTTGCGCTTGCGCTTGCGGCGCAACTTTTTGAAAAGGGTTGCGCTTGCGCGTGCGGCGCAACTATTTCAGCAGAGTTGCGGTTGCGGTTGCGGCGCTACAAAAATTGTTGCGCGTGCCCACCACTGCAGATATACGTTAAATGCAAAGGTGGGCAGTTGCGGCGCAACTTGCGGCGCAACATTTTTGGTTGCGCTTGCGCTTGCGGCGCAACTTTTTGAAAAGGGTTGCGCTTGCGCGTGCGGCGCAACTATTTCAGCAGAGTTGCGGTTGCGGTTGCGGCGCTACAAAAATTGTTGCGCGTGCCCACCACTGTTAGATTGTAATAACTACGGATGATAGGCTAATTACTGATCTTCAAGTAATAGAACCGTTAAGCAATAGCGATCACAATATGGTAGAGTTTGTCCTCTCAGTAAGTCACTCGAAACCAACTAACTCGACTAAAATTCCTAACTTCCAGCACGCAGACTTTTGTAAATTTCGGAATAAATTGTCACACGTCAATTGGGAAAACATAATGGGGAACTCCAACGCAAAACTAATGTGGGAATCGTTCGAAACAGTATTTAGGACTATAAATGAGGAATGTGTACCATACAAAATTAAGCGTGCGAAAGTAAACAAGCCCTTGTGGTTTACTTCTAGAGTAGGAGACATTATAAAGAGTAGAGATAGGGCTTATAGGCTACAGTGGCGGCTCGTGACTAAAAATTCTAGGGGTGCTGTCTCTAAGAATGGGTTGAAATAATTACTGAAATGAAAGGATGAGCATTGAGCAATGAATAAAAGTTTCAAAAGTTATTGAAAAAGTTATTCAGTGAGCTCATCCTTATATTGTTCTTGATTATTTCAATTGTAAATAAAAAATTTAGGGGCGCTGCAGTTCCGCAGTGCCTACCGACGAGCCGCCACTGATAGGCTACATAAGTGCGATAAAGACAATTTGTGGTTACGAAACAACTACATATCTCTAAGGCATGAAGCGAAAAGTGTAAAAAAGAGTCCAAGCGCGAATTTGAAATCTCCATAGCTCGTGATGGTAAAGAAAACCCCAAGCGATTCTTTCAATATGTCAACAATAGAAATTCAGTAAGAAGTGTCTTGGGGCCATTGAAAAATATAAACGGAGATCTAGTTTCTGAAAACAAGGAAATGGCTACCTTGCTAAACGAATTTTTTACGTCAGTTTTTACTATAGAAGATGTAACGAATATCCCTGTACAGTGTGTACACTGTAGGGTGGATCACTTTTCACTTTTTTTTAAAATTATAGCTGGTCAAAGTTTTTCCCATGATTTGGTTCAGTTGAAGTACACTGACACCATTTTTACCAAAATCGATCAATATTTAGGGGTCGCGCATCGACCTTGAAAATTTCAATTTTGGAAATTTGGCCAAATTGACAATTTTTTACTGAATAAAGATAAATCATCAAATGACCATATTTTCTGAATCCTCTCAGTGAAAGAAATCCTCTCAGATACTTACCAAGTTGATAGGACAAGTGGTTTAGAAGTTATACTCACCTTGAGATAGCATTAAAATTTAAAATACCGTATTTGTCCCCGTACCTCCATATGCTGTCTGCCATTGTCTGCTTTTTAGGATAAGATAAAACGAATAAGGAAAGATCAAATGTATTTTGTATTAAAACGGTTTACCGATATCACTAAAGGCACTTACTCCGGTGCCCCTAACTAGGTTCAAAAACTGTATGAATCGTGGTTAGAACACACGTCATCTTAAGGCGTGCGCCATGTACTCTCTCTGCTAACTCCCTTTCCCTCTGCGCTACGTCATCTTGGCAAGTGACGACTTCTTGAAGTCACCGAGTTCTTTCCGGCTCTTTTCCACGAGCTGAAGAAGACCCTGCAGCTGTGACTCGTCTTTTGTGACAGTGTTCGCGTAATCTTCTATCAGTTTTATCCCTCTCTCTGCCACGTCGTTGGTAACTTTCAGATGCGAGATGACATTCTTCAGATCACAGTAGTTCTTATCTTGATCCCACTTATTCACCGGCAGAGTGAGCCACGTAGACGCGCACACCTGCAGGCCTGTGAACACGAACCACGATGACTCATCGATCAGGTCCGGAAGGCGCGTCGTGTCATCAACCGAGACGTTGTCATACGTGAAGTCCTCGGGCACAGCGAGGCGGCACAGCTTCTTTGCCATCTCGTGCTTCACAGTGTCTTCCACTTTGTCACTGCAGAGGGCGAAAACGACGGTCTGAGGCCTCAGATACCACAAGTGCCGCCTGATCACTGCCAGTGAAGCCTCTGCAATCTCGCGATCCACAGCCCTGTACTGCAGAAGACGCTGGTACAACACAAGGTCATTCAGCGGGGCATCAGCTGCGACAGGAGCCGCCAGCCAGGCAGGTGCGTAGAGGAGTGCAGTAAATAGTACCACTCTCTGAAGTTTCTGTACCAGCTCGTCGTCGAACTCCAGCTGACCGCTGAACATCAGGAGCTTCGTGTAGTAGATGATCTGAAACGAATACGCACTGTGATGTATAAATACCGATACCACTCCATATAAGTTTGTTTAATGGTAAATTATTTATCTTATTTTTTTCTGGTAGGGACTTCAAATGGCTGTTTGCAGAAGGCAATACAATATTTAACTTCTAATTCAAAATACCAACCTTGGCCATCCACCTCGCATGATGGTAGGCTCCTGGGCGCATGAAGTGTGTGCCACGACGTGGCTGGGCCCCGAGTACCAGGAGTGTAATCTCCGCCACTTCTCGGTAGTCTTCTCTGACAAGACCAGAAGCGGTGCCGAGGAACTTGACTGCCTCATCTCGGAGCTCCATCAGCCACGTCACCTCCGCCAAATGCTCGATCTCCAGCTCGCGATAAGTCGAGAGGTCGAGCTTGTCCCACCTGAAAGGGGAGTTATGAAAATATTGCATGAAAACGACTGAAGTTTCCCTTTTCGACTGCTATTAACATCATTAGTAGAAGGACGCTGATATCTCAATTGCTCTGAAGGCAAAAAATCATTGGAGAAAACAAATGCGCCTTAGACTTGAAATTCACCTTCTCCTCAGATACTGGAACAAAGGTTCAGTTGGTGCTGTGGTTCTTCCAAACGCGGTGATGACCACTGCCCCCACGATGAGCTCCATAACGTGATGGCGACAGCCCAGCTGGAAGAGCGGTTTACCAAGCATGTTCTCCAGCCGGACCACCGCACCCTGCACCCTCCCCGTATTGGAGGAAGTTGTGTCGAAGCACAGTCCAATCACGTTGTTCTCGCATCCCCAGTCTTTGAGAGCACGAAAGGTCGCCTGGGCCTGGGACAGACCGGTGCCGTCAGCAACAGTCGGAACGGCCAGCAACTTTCCTTCTGTGCATTGGGGAGCTCCGGAGATGAGAATCGCCTGGCGGTGCTCCAATGATCCAAGAGAGTCCTGAAACGTATGTCATACATGCCAATCCATTATCGTCCACTGGAATATGTCAATCCACTGTCGTCACTGGAACATGTTAATTCACTGTCGTCCACGGTGAGGGCAAAACTGACCTTGATTACTTTACCGTCCCAGTGGACGACAGCATGCCTCGGAGATACGAAGGATTTCTGCACAGCTGTCGACACTTCACAACGATGTGCCACTCTTCCACGGCGAGACGTGTCCTTCGAGATACTGAATTTGTCCAGGTCTGCGGGCGGATCTGCCGAACGTAGGACTGCCGCCACGACACTTGCCACCTATGTGCGAAATTGAAAGGAAATTGACAAGGATGCGTATGGTTTTTATGTGACAAAATAATCACTAAATTTTCCGTCGTTACGTCTATTATATCTTTGTCAAGGAAAGATCATTACTGATATATACACACCTGATTATTGGACATCCGGAAGCGATCAGCCACTTCAATAACAGCCGGTGCATTGAGGATGCGGTGAGGAAGGCTGATTGATACAGTTGATTCTCTCGGCTGTCGGTATGGTGGTTCTAGCTGTGATTCGGAGTTGCTCGATGATCTGCTTTCTATAGATTCATCGTCGCTCTCAGCTTCGGTTCCTAATTTCGTTTTTGAGGTGCCTGGCTCATCACGAGATTGTTGTCTTGAGAGTTGCCGTTTTCTCTTGACAACGAACACTTTATCATTCCCACTCATTGTTGCCTGGCGCAGGCCCCGTTGATCCTCATAAAATTTAATATCTTCTTGTTTGTTGTTGTCTGAGAGCAGTCGACTTTTCTGTATCTCTTCAATAGCATCGGGAGCTCCGATGTCCCAGAGCTTGTTCAGATTTTCTGAAAACTTCTCCCTGCCTTTTCCCGCGTCACTGTCTCTCATCTTGCTCTTCTGCAGCGAGCGCCACTCTTCCCACAGTAACTCCAGTTTTCTTTCGCAGTTACGCCTCGTGATCGTCTTTATACGTGCCATGTTCCAAAATGCCAGAACATTGGCCACCGTGTCTTTTACGGCGGCCTTCCTGTCAGTAGTTTCCTGCTTGGCATAGAAGAAGTACTGGAGAACTTGATGGGTGGTTGGCAATTTGGCACCACCGATCGAGGAAGATGGCTGACCAATTAAGAAGACGTCCGTGGCTGACCTTAGAGAAGGTGGTGCTGTTGTTGCTGCTTTCTCTTTTCCAGAATAAGTAACTTTCAGAGTCTTCCCACTCCTGGTTGTTAACAGTTTATCCATTGTACTAAAGTCTAGACTTATCAAACAAGAATCAATTGACACAGTTGATCTGTAAAAAGCAAACTGTGATTAGTAAAAATATTGGTCATAGACATAGCGTGTGTGTGTAATTGGGATTTTAGGATGCGCCAGCTACTGATGCTATGATTACGTCCATAACGGGGGACAAATACGGTATTTTAAATTTTAATGTTATTTCTAGGTGAGTGTAACTTCTAAACCACTTGTCCGATCAACTTGGTAAGTATCTGAGAGGATTTCTTTCACTGAGAGGATTCAGAAAATATGGTCATTTGATGATTTATCTTTATTCAGTAAAAAATTGTCAATTTGGCCAAATTTCCAAAATTGAAATTTTCAAGGTCGATGCGCGACCCCTAAATATTGATCGATTTGGGTAAAAATGGTGTCAGTGTACTTCCACTGAACCAAATCAGTGGAAGGGGAAGGGGAGGTATTGTGCTATATTGATACAATGAAAACGCGTAAATCACCAGGGCCGGATTCCATATATCCCATACAACTAAAAGAATTAAAAGATAGCATTGTTGTGTCGCTAACAAAGATTTTTAATGCGTCTATTTCTGAGGGGTGCGTACCAGATAAATCACCAGGACCGGATTCCATATATCCCATACAACTAAAAGAATTAAAAGATAGCATTGTTGTGTCGCTAACAAAGATTTTTAATGCGTCTATTTCTGAGGGGTGCGTACCAGATAATTTCAAGTTAGCAAATGTAACACCTATCTTTAAGAAAGGTGATAAAGGTGCGGCGGGAAATTATAGGCCAATCAGTTTAACGTCTGTTGTAGGTAAGCTACTGGAATCAATAATTAGGAATCGTATAGTCGAACACTTAGAATTGCATAAACTAGTTAGAAATACGCAGCACAGTTTTAGGCGAAACAAATCTTGCTTAACTAATCTTTTAGAATTTTTCCAAAGCATGGTTGACGTTTACGATAGACATCAGGCAGTTGATGTAGTGTATTTAGATTTTCAAAAAGCGTTTGACACCGTGCCGCACAAAAGACTCATTGAAAAAACTAAGGCTCATGGAATCAGGGGTGTAGTAATAAATTGGATAGAAGAGTGGTTGCGAGGTAGGAAACAGAGGGTGGTCATTGATGGAGCGGAGTCGTGTTGGGCTAATGTAGCGAGTGGCGTTCCTCAGGGTTCTGTATTGGGCCCCTTGCTTTTTCTTATATATATTAACGATTTAGATGTCGGCCTAGTCAGTACAGTTTCAAATTTTGCGGATGACACGAAGCTGGGTGGTAGGGCGATTAATGACGAAGATAGAGGTAAAATCCAGGAAGATCTGAATAAAATCGTTGATTGGTCAGTCGCATGGCAAATGAGATTTAACTTTGATAAATGCAAAATTTTGCATATAGGTTCGCATAACGGTAATTTTGCATATAGTATGTCAGGGAAAGGGTTAACAAGCGTAGAGCAGGAAAAAGATTTAGGGAGTTAGAGTCACTGGTGATTTAAAAGTAGCGAAACAAAGTACAGCAGCGGTCAATAAGGCGAACAAAGTGTTAGGTTTTATAGTTCAGAATTTTGAGTACAAATCGGGCAATATTATAATTCCTCTTTATAAATCATTAGTTACACCCCATTTGGAGTACGCGGTCCAATTTTGGAATCCGCATATGCGCAAAGATATAGACAAAATCAAGAGAGTTCAAAGACGAGCAACTAAGATGATTCCGTCGCTTAGGTCAAAGTCATACGAGGATAGGCTTAGGGAGTTAAAATTGACTACACTCGAGACTAGGAGGCTGAGGGGTGATCTAATCCAGGTTTTCAAAATTATGAATGGGTTCGATAACGTAGATAGAGATAGCTTTTTCGAAATATCTCAATATAATAGGACTAGAAATAACGGGTGTAAGTTGACAAGTAGAAGGTTCGAGACAACAGTTGCCAAAAACTTTTTTACGCATAGAATAGTAAATAGCTGGAATAGTTTGCCGGTAGAAGTAATTAGTAGCACGTCTATAAACATGTTTAAAAATCAATTAGACGCATATGTTGATAGATTGGGTATAGTTTAAGGTAGTAAAATTAAGGTTTTGTGGTGATAGATCCCACAGCTCAACACAAGTGTTGTGGGATATAGGGAGGCAGCATCTTGGGTTAGGGGATACTCTCTGTCCTTACACACCCCATTTAAAGAGATTCCTCTGCCGAGCAGTGCCCCCCATAGTACTGTGAGGTATTGAAAAACTCATGATCTTCACTTGCCCCACAAACACCTTTAAATGGGAGACCCAAAATGGGTGCACACACATTTCTACATTACTGTACAGTGTACAGTCTTTACAGCCACAACTACACTTTTCCTCCTAAGTATATATATTGTAATGTATATGGTTGTAAATTGTGACTTGATCCGCAATTGATATGGACCGTGACTTATTTTTGGTTGGCAAGGTACTGGTATTGATGGGTACCATAATGAAATTGACTGGATTCTTTGGATCTGATATATTTGCATGTCAGTTATAAATAGATATAGAGTAACATATTTGTGGATAGTACTCATAGTAGCCTATTATGACTTTGATCTTCTGGATCCAGAGATTCTATCTTTAGTTTTAAATTGATAACACAGCTCAACAAAAAAAATTTTTGTTTCGTTGCCAAGGAAATTCGTACGAATTTAGGGTATTTTGGGGTTGCTGAATTCCAAAATGAAAGTAGTTCTTCCGATTTGGCTCTAGTTCTTGAGATAATGAATACCCTCAATTAATAGGAAACGTAACCATAACGCGTGCATATGGGAAACTACCGGAACATTCTAGATGGTGAGACACGCGAATATTCTTAGTGTTTACTCCGCGATCATTCTAGAATATTCCCCCTCCGTATATAAGTCATCGGCCACCCAACCAGTAAGTAGGCTCCGCCTGAACATTAAATTTTTTGCATTTTTACGTGTTTCAATGGGGTACCAATTATCTCATAAATTAGAGCCAATCTAGCAAAACCGATGTCATATTCGGAATCAGCACCACAAAGTTACCCCAAAATCACTCTAATATGATTGGCAATAAAATGAGTGTTGACCAGTGTAATTAATTAGTTTTAAATTGATAATTAATTAGTTTTAAATTGATACTTAATTAGTTTTGTAAAAATTGGTTGTTGCCAATGTACAGGCAGTTTTTACATAGTGGAGCCACCTCGATGGGCCGAAGTGGCCCCTAGTGTGCCCACTATAAAAATTTCTTATATTCTTATGTTCTTCTTATGTAGCGTCAGCCGAGAGGAGCGTCTCTAAGATGAAGCTAATCAAGAACTACCTCAGATCATCAATGAGGCAGGATCGCCTCAGTGACCTTGGCATCATAAGCATCAACCAGGATGTTAGCAGGGAGATTTCATATGATGATGTTATTGATGATTTCGCCCAGAAAAAATCTAGGAGGCAAAAATTTTGAAGATACAAACTGTTCTGTATAACTGTTAGCTATTACACGATTGTATCGTAGAGTTAGTAATTGTTTGGTAGTTGATAATTGCATTATTTTTTTATACATAGTTCTGTGTCATTTATTCTAAATAATGTATAAGCTAATTTTCAGGAATTTCATGAAGAGTAATTTTTCTGTTTGTCTTCTGAAAGTACATATTTGTTGTTTTGGACATAAATGTTTCATTAAAATTGTTTCATAATGTTTTTTTATTAACACAGCCATTTTTTGTATGTGTGTGCTGAGGTGATGTAGTAAGGCGTGAGTTGGTGGATGGAGGGGTGGGGCCTCAAATGGGTATACTGCTTAGGGCCCCCTAATGGCTAGAAACTGCCCTGCACATATGTCTATGGTTCACATATGTATATAGCTATATATTTATATAGCTATAACCTGAATAATATAATACAAGCTCTACAATTAAGATAAAAGTAGGTGGGGCTGTAAAGACTGTATAGAGTATCTGAATGTACACCCATTCAGGGTCTCCCATTTAAAGGTGTCTATGAGACAAGTGAACATAATGAGTTTCATACATCACAGTGCTTTGCAGCTATCGGGAGCACCACTCATCAGAGAAATCTCTTTAAATGGGGGGTATAAAGACAGAGTATCCCCTAACCCAAGATGCTGCCTGCCTACATCCCATCACTCTATGTAGGTGACGAGATTTACCCAAATAAAAAATAAACTATATGGTTAATGTTTACTATAACACCAGCTGCACCCCAAGTGAAATGAAATATTTCCAGTAGTACATCATAATTTACTAAGAAAAATGGTGTATGTCTTTATTTGGGGAAATTGATATTTACGAAGATATTTGCTTCTGAAATTTTAATTAACGATATCCATTTGACGTGACGTCAAGTCAAATGCGCGTTTATAATAACGACATTTGTTTTGATTTTCATCTAGTCTAGTGATTGACGCCATTTTCCCTTAAATAAATTTAGACATGGCATGTGAAGGCTGTAATTACGATTTCGATAGCGCACGTTTATAATAACGATAAACCCGCTATAGAGATTTTCATTGCGCATAACGTTTTACCATCAACAAGGAAGTGTCCATTGTTTGACAAACAGTGTACGTACAGAGAGGACCAGCATATATTCCGGTGTACATCGAAAAAGACTAACAAAAGAAATAAGCGTGTAAACACATGCGGATTCTCCATATCCCAGTTCAAGGATACGTGGCTAGATAAAGTGAATGTAAAGCCTAATGTTAGGTTAGGTTAGGTTGGGTTTTTTGCAAAATACATTTTTCAGTAGTTTTTGGTGTGTTTTGTTCTGATTTGCTATTTATTTGTTGTGGAAATGACCCATGCTTATGCCCAAAATTCCCTATATTTACTTAGTAAACTTCAATGTCTCGTAACTTTTAATTGGGTAATTTCCACAACAAATGAATAGCAGATCTGAACAGAACACACTAAAATCTACTAAAAAATGTATTTTGCAAAAACATTGGAGGTGGTGGTGTTATAGTAAATATTTACCAACTATATATATGTAGGAAGGGTTCACAAACCTCTTCTCCACACCAGTGGTGTAGTCCGGGGGTAACGCAAGGTGACGGCGTTACCCCACTGGGTTTTTTTTTTACTTTTAGCGTTACCCTACTGGTTTTATTTTAATTTATATTTTTTATATTTTTTGATGTTTCTCCTAAACATTTTTGTAATACATACTCTTTCTAACTATATTTTTTTCCTAACCCCTTCAATTTCAACATGTTTTTGGGAATGTACATAAAATGTAAAAACGCTGTAGAATTTTATAGAAACGCTATATAAGAAAAATTGTTGCTGCGTTACCCCACTGAAGAAATTACGACTACACCATTGCTCCACACCATTACTAGTTCCGGCAAAACGTCATTACCAAGTACCTCTGTTAGAAAATCTAGAAGAGGAAGAACCATTGTTGTCCCAAGGCGATATGATGACTAAGCTGATTAATGCAGCATTGCTTGTATATATTAAGTTAAGGTGTATATATATCCATCTCATAATTGTAAGGTTAGTGAAAAATTAACTTAATTTAGAGCTAGCATTTTTTAGCTCTTGTGGCATCATTGTTTGGTCACACTGTTGGCATCATTTTGAGGCGCTGCGCGTTCTTTCTACTCGTTTGTGGGATGTCGTACGTACAGGGTGTGGTCTGTTAGAGAGCTCTCTTGCAATTCAGTTTGGTTGTTTAGATACAAGATTGTTGCATCGTGCAATAGTCCAGGTTGCGTTGTTGTTGCAAGGTTGAGAAAGAAGACCATAAATAGTACCCCTTTTGTTTATATTAAATTCATGTAACAAAGGTCTAAGGTAGGCCCGCATCGAGTCAGCAACCCTGAGGTAGGACCTAATAGGATCTCAAATCCGTAAGTTTTAATTTTAGCTTAACTTGGGCTGTAGCCCGGTAGGGTTGCCAGACGTCCTTTATTTCAAAGGACAGTCCTTTATTTCGATCTCTTGTCCTTGTCCTTTATTGAAGCGTCAAAGGACGGCATATGTCCTTTATTCTATTTTTATGTCTATTTCAAAATCATAAATAATAAATCCTTTAAGAAATTTATTATAATTACATAGGTATTTTTTTGCGTTTTGTTCCTTGACAGAGTAGGTAACCATTATCATTGCATCGTTAAGGCTTAATAAGTTAATAACAGTGTAGGCTCATTGATTTCTATGTAGCCGCAATAGATAATTCTGTGAGCTCTACTGCAATAAGCGGAGTGCCCCCACAAATGTGTACGACAGCTTATTTTTCCATACGCTGCGTCGCTGAAAGATACAGTAGTGGTACTGCTCTCGCCTATATTCAAGAACATTTTAAATATAGTAAAAATCAAAGATGTTGAAATAAATATTTATCCTATAACATTTAAAATTTTTTTGGGGAGCATCATTCTCTCTCTCTCTCTCTCTCTCTCTCTCTGTATATATATAATATATATATATATAAATTTGAGAATCTGGGAGTGGCAGCTTGAAAACGTTTTGAGTGTCCTTTAATCCGGTCATCAAAATCTGGCAACACTAGCTGTAGGTAGCACTGGCCCTTTAGAATTTGGCCGTTCACGGCTCAGCTGAGATTTTGAACCCAACAAATAAATAAAATAACATGGTCCTTCAGAACCGGATTCTACCCCAAGACTGAGTCAGTGACTATTTTTCGGCAAAGTTCTGATTGTGCAAATTGTAGCCCAAGTTAGGCCTAGACGGGTTGAGTATTATTGAGTTAAGGTCCCAGGGTAGAAAGTTTGGTCGCCCAATTGCTAAACTTGGCCAGTCGTCTGTCGTCGTTTTTGGCCTACATTTTACCGGTTTGGTTAATTTTGGGTTATTATTGAATTAAGGTCCCAGGGTAGAAAGTTTGGTCGCCCAATTGCGAAACTTGGCCAGTTGTCTGTCGTTGTTTTGGCCTACATTTTACCGGTTTGGTTAATTTTGGGTCATTATTGAATTAAGGTCCAGGGTAGAAAGTTTGGTTGCCCAATTGCGAAACTTGGCCAGTCGTCTGTCGTTGTTTTGGCCTACATTTTACCGGTTTGGTTAATTTTGGGTTATTATTGAATTAAGGTCCTGGGGTGGAAAATTTGGTATTCCATACTGGTGTTTGGTTAGTACCCCACCCAGCAATTCAGTTTATTTGAAAGTAAAATTTGCGTTTGATCAGTTTGGTTAAGTATTTCTGCCAATTCAGCTCATTTGGCATTGAGCCCAATTGTCGTTGCATTGAAGATGAGTGCATCTGAATTGAACAAATTATAAAAAGGAGAAGTGCCTACAAAGGTCTAATTACAAAGGTCATTGGCACTATAGATTCTGCCATAGAGCAAGAGGATTTACGCTTAGTGACTGCGCAGCTTTCAATATTAGAAACAAAAGGTTGCTCTAAGTGAGGTAAATGTTAAAATTGAGGCTCTTATAGAAGAGGATGAAATAGAAAATAACATAATTTACTTTGAAGAGATTATTGATGATATAATTAAAGTAGGCCTCCGAGCAAAAGAGTTTAGCAGCTCAGTACAGTTAGAGACCAGGTCTAATAATGAAACACAACACTCAACAAATGATGTTTGTGAAGTTAAGGTTAACAGATCTGTAGTTCAATTACCGAGGCTTGTACTCAAACCATTTTCTGGGAGTATTCAGGAATGGCAAGGATGGGCACAGTTTTCAATCAGCAGTTCATTCTAGTCAAGTGTTAAGTGCCGTGGAGAAGTTTAATTATTTGCAGTCCCTTTGGAAGGGGAGGCAGCAAAGACTATAGCAGGATTAGCATTAACAGAGGCTAATTATAATGTGGCTTGGGATATATTAAAGAAACGGTTTGGTAAGCCAGAGATCTTAATTAAAAGCCACCTCCGTGCACTTTTAGCTATACCTCCTGTTAATAATCCTAATAGTGTCAAGGAGTTACGGCAGTTATATGATGAATTTGAAATTAGAACTAGGTCCCTGGATAACTTGGGTGTAGGAATGGAAAGGTATGGTATAATGTTGGTTCCTACACTGGAGTCTAAATTGCCTAGCTCAATTTTGCTTGAATTAAGTAGGGGACACTCTACAGAACATGTGTACATCCCCCTTCAGCAGATGTTAAGTCTTTTAGGCACAGAATTAGCAAGACGAGAGGGAATTGAGTTTGCACAGTGGGATGGTAAACAAGGGGACAAAGGCAGGCACAGCACCAAAGTTTCCACAAAAAGGAATAACCCAGGTACAGTGTCAGCTCTACATGCATCCTCTGAGAATAAATTAAAGGGAATCAAGGAATGCATATTTTGCGAAGGCAACCACAAGTCATATAAATGTGAGGTGGCTGAGGCATTACCTTGAGGAGAGAAAGGACAGGGTAACTAAGTCCACAGCATGTTTTAAATGTTTTTTGAAAGGTCATAGAGCAAGGTTTTGTAAGTTTAAAATTTTGTGCAAAAATGTCATGGTAGGCATCAGCCATTATTGTGTGAAAACACTCCTAGTAGGCCTACCCCAGAAGTAGAGACATCAGTGGCACATGCCACTGCTATGCAAGGGAGTAAAAGTAAAGGGGGATTATTGCAAACAACTGCAGCCTTATTAATTGGGAATGAGGGAGAAGTTACTGTAAGAGTGTTGTTTGATAGTGGTAGCCAGTGTAGTTTTATTAAGACCAGAATTTCCAGAAAATTTAAGTTTAAAGAACTTAAGAGGGAAAATTTAAGAATTTCTGGGTTTGGGGTTCCGTTCAAAACCGAACCAAATTTAAGAAGGTAGAAGTTCTGGTTAAAGGGTTGTTACCGCAAAGTCCCACTATCAAGGTCCAAGCTGTAGAGATTGAGGAACTTTGTGCTCCAGTCACTACTTGTTAGATATGGCATGTGTCCAAGAATTGCAAGTTAAAGGAATTAATTTGGGCAATAATAAGTTTGAAAGAACAGAAGATATTAGTCTTTTGATTGGAGCTGACTATTATTGGGACTTCATCACTGGTAATATTGTTCGCACATCTCGAGGCCTGGTAGCTATTGAAAGTAAGCTAGGCTGGATGCTACATGGTAGTTATTGCAATGAAATGGAAGTTAAGGCTCTTTTTGTTAAGATTGAGGAGAACAGCCATGGTCTGGAAAGGCATTTGAAAGCGTTTTGGGAACTTGAATCTATTGGCATAAAGGACAAACAGGCAAGTACAGTGAACAATGATGTTTTAGAGCAATTTGAAAAAGGATTGGGTTTAGAGATGGTTGCTATGAAGTTGGCCTACCATGGAAGGATTCTTGCAAACCCGGTTCAAACCTTCAGCTAGCTAATCGGAGGTTGGAGACTTCATTGTACAGGCTAAGAAAAAATGAGGAGTGTTAATTGAATACAATGAGGCCATCCTAAGTTATGTAAGGGAGGGCTATGCTGAAAGGGTGCAGGTGAGCTGGTGAGCCAGGAGGCACATTATCTGCCACACCATGCAGTGGTACGGGCGAGACAAAACTACCACCAAACTGAGGGTAGTTTTGATGGCTCAGCCAAGGACAAAGGTGGTGTGTCCTTGAATGACTGTTGGATGCTGGGCCAAATTTAAATGCAGATTATTTTCCGTGTTACTGAGATTCAGGTTTTGGTAGAGTAGCATTGACTGCAGATGTGAAGCAAGCCTTTTTGCGGATAAAGTTAAAACCAGAGGACAGAGATGCAGTAAGGTATCTGTGGGTGGATACGAAAGACTTGTTGGAAAATGAACCTAAGGTTCAAGCATATAGAATGAAGTCAGTGTTGTTTGGCCTCAGCTCTAGTCCATTTCTGTTGGCAGCTACTATGCAGTACCATTTTAAGAAATATCTGAAGTCTATCCTAACACTATTGAACACATAAGGAAAATTTTTATGTTGATGATTTGCTGTGTTCCGTGGATAATACAGAAATGGCTAAACAGATATTCATGGAGGCTAGAGCTATAATGAGGGAGGCTGGCATGGAGCTTAGAAAATGGCAGACCAATCATTCGCAATTACAAGAGTTTATGAGTCATTCCTGTGTAGTACCTGATGCAGCAGAAAGTATTGAGGATTCTGGTATTAAGGAGTTGTGGGCAATAGACGCAAAGGTGCTAGGCATTGTTTGGCAGCAAGATGATGATTTGTTTACCTTCAATGGGAAATCTTTAGTAGGGCTGGCTGAGAATGAGACAAGGTGGACAAAACGTACAGCTCTTAGTTTGGCTTCAAAGGCCTTTGATCCTCTTGGATTCTGGCTCCATTTGTGATAAAGTCAAAAATTTGGTTTCAGAGCCTCTGGGAAATTGGACTTGGTTGGGACCAAGAGTTATCTGATCATATGGTGGTAAGGTGGAAATATTGGTTCAAAGAATTGGCACATCTTGGAGACATTGAAATCCCAAGATGGTACTTTGGAGAGTTGAACAATAGTCCAGACAATTTGGAGCTGCACATCTTTTGTGATGCAAGTGAGGAAGCCTATGCAACTTGTATTTATATAAGAGGCGCATTGCAAGAGGAAGTAAGTTGCAGGTTGGTTGCTGCAAAGAGCAGAGTAGCACCTTTGAAAAGGCTTTCTGTCCAAGGTTGGAATTGATGGGTGCAGTTATTGCTAGTCGGCTTGCAGTTATAGTGCAAAAGTCTTGGCCCTCTCTGAAATTCCAAGCTATTATTGGACAGACTCCACTATAGTTTGGCATGGTTAAGAAGCCAGGCAAGGAAATGGAAACCATTTGTTGCCAATAGGGTGGAGGAAATTCAAGCGCACACAGATCCCAAGCAATGGATGCATTGTCCAGGCACCCAAAACCCCGCTGATTTACCAACACGAGGAATTTCAGTGAAAGATCTTGCACAGTCAAGTTTGTGGTGGAATGGGCCGGAGTGGCTAAAACTTGGAAGTGAAAACTGGCCTTCTAATCAGACTATTGTAGGAGAATGCCAGGCTGAAGAAGCATGGGTGAGTGAGGTGAGAAAATGCGCTGTGAACAGTTGTCAAGTTATGCAGCAGGACCCCATATTGAGGCTTGAGGACATTAGCAGTCTGAAAAGATTGTTAAGAGTGACAGCATGGGTATATAGATTTACCAACAACATTAAGGGAGAAACAAGAAGGGAAGGAATTCTGAACAGTAATGAGATTCAGCAAGCCAGGAAATACTGGTGGTATATATGCAGAAGGAAAAATTTGGTGAAGAGAGAGAATTGCTCACCAGCCATCCATTACAGGTTCTACCAACACATTCTGCGCTCAAGGGTTTGGATGTGTTTTTGGATCAGGATTTATTGAGAGTAGGAGGTAGAGTACAGTTTTCTGGCTTCCAGAGGAGAAAAGACATACAATTTTGCTACCTTCTGGGGGGCACTTGTGGACCTTTTGATCCTGGATACTCATCATAAGCTGTTACATGCTGGAGTTAGAGAAGTGATAATAGAGATCAGACAACAGTTTTGGATTCCCAAAATTAGACAAGTAGTGAAAAAGGTCGTGCATAAATGTGTGGTTTGCAAGCGTTGGAGTGCAAAGCCTTATTATGAAAAGGTGGCTCCACTTCCAAGAGAACGGAGTGTCTATACTGCCCCATTTGATGTAGTGGGAGTAGACTTTGCAGGGCCAGTCTATGTGTATGAGCGAGGGGAGTCTAACAAAGGTTATATATGTCTTTTCACCTATGCTACCACCAGAGCAATCCATTTGGAGTTGGTAAGCAACTTAAGTAGTGATGTATTTCTTTTGGCCTTTAAAAGGTTTGTGAACAGAAGGGGTTTCCCAAATAAAATCATATCGGATAATGCAAAAACCTTCAAAAAGGCTGCAAAGGAACTCCAAGAAATTTGGTCCTTGCTAAAAGAGGAAGCATTCCAATCCTACTTTTCACACCAAGGGGTACAGTGGGAGTTTATTGTTGAGAGACCATGGTGGGAGGATTTTGGGAAAGGCTAGTGAGAAGTGTAAAGTGTCCATTAAAGAAACTTTAGCTAATGCTCATTTGAGCAAAGAAGAATTCTGCAGTTTTATGTGAAGTAGAAGCAATGGTGAACAGTAGGCCTATCACCTTTGTTTACAACAGTATGCAGGATGCAGAGCCATTGACACCAAGTCATTTTTTTTGTGGTAAACGATTAACATCAAGCCCCAGTGTGCCAGAAGACTTGCAGCCTATCCAGAGCACTCAAGGAGAGTTAACCAGACGGTTCAGGTACCTTGAAGAGCTACAAGATCAGTTATGGAAGGGTGGCAGATGGAATACTTGCCAGAACTCAATTATTACCCATTAGGCAAGGTAAAGGGCTCCAATGCAAATTGTATCAAGGTGGGAGAAGTGGTAATGATTGGGATGAAAGACCAAGGCAATGCTGGAAGCTTGGCATAATTGAAGAGTTGTTGTTGGCAAAACAATTTAGTTAGATCTGCACTGGTAAGACTTCAGGAGGAAAGTTAAAGAGACCTATACAAAAACTCTATGCTTTAGAAATCAGCAAAAACACAGATAGTCAAGATGAAACATTTGGTTACAGCCTCATGGAGAAGGATTGGCTAACCTTGCAGAAGGTAATGACAACAATGCCTCTTCGGTGGGGAGTGTTAGAAATCTAGAAGAGGAAGAACCATTGTTGTCCCAAGGCGATATGATGACTAAGCTGATTGATGCAGCATTGCTTGTATATATTAAGTTAAGGTGTATATATTCCATCTCATAATTGTAAGGTTAGTGAAAAATTAACTTAATTTAGAGCTAACATTTTTAGCTCTTGTGGCATCATGTTTGGTCACACTGTTGGCATCATTTTGGGGCGCTGCGCGTTCTTTCTACTCGTTTGGGATGTCGTACGTACAGGTGTGGTCTGTTAGAGAGCTCTCTTGCAATTCAGTTTGGTTGTTTAGATGCAAGATTGTTGCATCGTGCAATAGTCCAGGTTGCGTTGTTGTTGCAAGGTTGAGAAAGAAGACCATAAATAGTACCCCTTTTGTTTATATTAAATTCATGTAACAAAGGTCTAAGTAGGCCCGCATCGAGAGTCAGCAACCCTGAGGTAGGACCTAATAGGATCTCAAATCCGTAAGTTTAATTTTAGCTTAACTTGGGCTGTAGGTAGCACTGGCCCTTTAGAATTTGGCCGTTCACGGCTCAGCTGGGATTTTGAACCCAACAAATAAATAAATTAACAACCTCCTTCAATCATTAATTTATCTAGTTTATTCTTAAAAGCCTCCAAAGTATAGTATATATATATATATATATAGGATCAAGTAAAGATAAGCACCCCCAGCCTCTTAATTAGCCTTATAAGGATAACTAACGAAAAATATCACGACCTAACCTAACCAATCGAAAGTCAACTGTACGCCCTTGACGATTGGTTAGGTTAGGTCGTGATATTTCGTTAGTTAGCCTTATAAGGCTAATTAAAGAAGGCTGGGGGTGCTTATCTTTACTTGATCATATATATATATATATATATATATATATATAGATATACACACACACACCTTACCTTATAACCTTACAAAGGTTTCGCGCGATTATTCCTCATTTCGCGAAGGTCAAGCTTGTCGCCCCTCCTCTCGTAGTATATATAGTATATATACTGTTATAGTGTGTGTGTGTGTGTGTGTGGTATATATATATATAAATATATATAATATATATATATATATACGAAGTACATAGGCCTACTATAGGTATCGACAAAAGGGCCTAAGTGGATTCATTAGTGTCATTGTTATTGTCGCATTCATTATTTCATGTCATTATTGTTGCATTTCAGGTTCATTCACACTCATGCGTTATTGGCTGACGACAAAAGAGGAAAGCGTCCTCGCAGTGCAATATGGGACATTTTGAAAAGTCTGTAATTCACCTGGCAAAGCAAATGTTTGATTTGTGGCGATCTGTTTCAACATTCTCAGAATACATCAAACTTATTCAAACACTTGAGCGTTAAGCACGCCAATGCATACGAGGGTGCCAAGCAACAGAAACTCTAACTCCAATCTACAAGCTGGGACACAGTAGACAAAGGCAGTGCACTATAGACACCATGATGAACAAAAAAGCTAAGTACCCTCCTGATTCACTGAAGAACAAAAATCTAGATAAGTTACTAATAGAAATGATCATAACAGATTCGGAAGGAATGAGCCTTTGGAATTGGTCTGATAAAAGAGCGATGGAACTACAAAGGCACTGGACAAAAGCAGTAGATGCAACTCTGGAAATGAGACACTATGTTGAAGGAAAGCTCTTGACTAGGACGGACGATCCTCTAGGTTCTGGAAAAAACATTCGTCAGAATATCCTCCATTGGCTGTACAGGTCAAGAAGTATTTGTGTGTACCTGCAACGTCTGTGTCATCAGCGCGTCTATATTCAAAGGCTGAAAAACTTGTGTCTGCAAAAAGGAGCAGGCTCAAGGCTAAGAATGTGGACATGTTTTTATTTATTAATCAAAACTGTAAAATCGATGATACATATCTGATGATACATATGCTAATTTGGCTACTGGCAAGGTGCCTATTTTTACCTTTTTGCAATAATTTCCATTAAGTAATTATTTGGTTCAGTGGTGGCTCGTGACTTAAAAGTTGTGTGCTACAACAAAACTGTATATATATATATATATATATATTGATTCACTTGAAAGTAATGAAAACTATGATGTACATACACAGACTTTGCTAAAGCGTTCGACAGTGTGACCACGGAATCATAATACATAAACTGAAATATATGGGAATAACAGGAAAAGTAGGGAAATGGATATAATTTCCTAGTGAGCGGAGGCAAGTCGTTACAGTACAAGGAGTATCTTCATCAGAATCAGAGTCCTCAGCTCAGTACCACAAGGAACAGTATTAGCTCCACTACTCTCATAATCATGCTAACTGACATAGATGAGGACGTTCCAGAGACAGCACAGTAACATCCTTTGCGGATGACACAAAGATCAGTAGAAAAATAAGAACCCCAGAAGACATAGGATCTTACAAACCGACATAAACAAAATCTACAAGTGGACTGAAGACAACAATATGAAGTTTAACACCGAGAAATTTCAGCTATTACGGTACGGAAAAAGAGAAGACCTAAAGTGCATGGAATATTATACCCCAAATGGACAGGAAATTCAGAGAAACCAGAGCAAAAGATTTAGGGGTTGTAATGACAGATGATGCGAAATTTGAAACACAAAATAAGATGCAGTAAACAGAGCAAAGAGAATAACGGGTCAGATATTGAGAACCTTTAAACGAAGGGATAGGAATGTAATGATTCCTCTACTGAAAACCCTGATAATACCCAATTAGAATACTGCTCGGTCCTAACTTCCCCATATAAAAAAGAAGACATTAGACAGCTGGAGGGGATCCAAAGAAGCTTCACAGCCAAGATCAATGGGTGCAAAGAACTAAATTACTGGGAAAGGTTACGAGAACTAGACCTATATTCACTGGAAAGGAGAGAGAGAGATACACCATTATTTACACTTGGAAAATAATGGAGAAACTAGTCCCTAATCTTACTCTGAATCCCATAACTCCCCAACAACGATGGAAAGTAGAAGCGGTAGACTGTGTCGTATTCCCAAATTGAAGGCGAGACAGGGAACATCCTTACCTGAAAGAAAATAGTTTTGTAGTGAGAGGACCAAAACTGTTTAATCAGTTGCCCAAAGACCTAAGAACACGAAGGGAGTTGCAGTGGAAATCTTCAAAAGAAGACTAGACGCCTGGCTCAGAACAATCCCCGATGAGCCGGGCGTACCTGCTATGTGAGGTGGAGAGCGCAAGAATCCAACTCACTTACACCAGGCCAACTCGAGAGGAGGGGCGACAAGCTTTGACCTTCGCGAAATGAGAAATCATCGCGCGGAACCTTTGTAAGGTTGTAAGGTAAGGTATATATATATATATATATATATATAATATATATATAATATATATATATATATTATATATATATATATATATATAAACAACTGATAAATTATAAAATAGAACTAATTCATCGTGAATATAGTAATGTTTCTGCGCAACTAAACGGTAGATAGATAGATATACTGTAGTACTTAGGCCCTACTTATTACGAAAAATGAAATTCATGCGACGTCATGGTAGGCCCGACTTAACTGTGTTGCAATATTCACATTATCGAGAACACCAAGATCCAACACATTGTTTATATGTTCTTGTTTTCATTATGCTTTCTAATCAGTGCTTTAAGATGGCCAGATCTTTCACTCCCGTGTTACTGAACGAATCACTGTACCAAAAAGAAGGCATGGAAAGCAGAAAAGAGCATCCCGAACATCACAACCACAAATCCAACTATAATCATCATAAATCTTTCTGTGAAATTGTCTTAAATATTCTCGATTGTTGCTTCCCTTGGCTTTCTGACTTAAATTTAAATCGGGAGTTGGCCTACCTAACTGTTTTATTTGAACTTTTTCATTTAATATTCTAGATGAAAAAGGTACTTTTAATAAATTGTCCACTAGAGGGCTAGAGATAAAGTAAAGGCCAATTTGAGGCTTTATTCAACATAAACATAGCATAGATCTGAAACACAGAAAACAATAATTAGTAAAGACTTGTTACACAGAAAACAATAATTAGTAAAGACTCATTACATTCCTCTCTTCTTTTATAATACGTGATACATTGCACGGTAAGAAACAAAACGACAAGTTCAAGATATTTTGGAAGAAAGAAGAGTCTACAAGTTTAGGCGTTGAGCTGGGTATCTGATTCGAGTGCTTCTTCTCAGAGGGGGACTCGTCTCGGAGGTTACTGACACAGGTGGGCCTCTCTCGACTTCGACTGGAGTCGCTTCGACGGGAGCTGTTGGGACCGTGTGTCGGCGGATCTCAGCGGGTTCTGAGTCGTCCGTTAGCGGGGTGGAATTGATTGGCGGACTGGGTACGGGGGGTTCATAGTGATTCGTGTCATCCGTATTGCTACGTCCCGCCGGTGCCAGGTCCCTGATGGATACGGTATCTTCTCTCCCATTCGGATGCCGTATAAACGCGTAGTTGGGGTTTGCCTCAATTAACTCAACTTCCTCGACGAGGGGGTCGTTCTTGGATCGGCGAATGAATTGGCGAAGGAGTACAGTTCCCGGAGAAGACAGCCACGTCGGTAGTGCAGAACCGGTAGAAGTACGCCGCGGGTGCGTGAATAGACGCTCGTGAGGAGTTTCGTTCGTGGCCGTACACAGCAGCGATCTAATCGAGTGCAGCGCGTCTGGTAGGACGGACTCCCATTGCGACATCGGCAACCCGCGATCTTCTATGGCTAGTTTGATGGTGTTCATGATGATTCCATTGTAACGTTCGCATTGCCCGTTTCCTTGGGGGTGATACGGCGTTGTGCGACTAGTCGCGATACCATGTTTAGTTAGGAACAGTTTTAGTTCCGAAGACATAAACGATGTCCCTCGATCTGTGTGGATGTAAGAGGGAGTTCCGAAGGTAGAAAATAACTCGGTGAGACGGGCGATAACGGTTGACGTGTTCGTATCACGGCACGGGAAGGCAAAAGGAAAGCGTGAATACTCGTCGATTACTGTTAGGATGTAAGGTCGCGAAGTTGCGCTCGGAAGCGGGCCTTTAAAGTCGATGTTAAGTCGGTCAAACGGGGACATGGCCCGTATTAAGTGACTAACTTCTGGTTTATAGTACTGTGGCTTACATTTAGCGCATGTTTGGCATTCCGACGTAACTCGTTTGATGTCATCCACTGAGAATGGTAGGTTCCTAGCTCTCACAAAATGAGTCATTCGGCGGACTCCTGGGTGTATCAGATTAACATGCAGCTGGGCGAGGGATATTCTTGGAGTAGCAGCGCAAAAGGATCGCGACAATGCGTCTGCGGCTCGGTTCTCGGGGCCCGGTCTGTATTTTATTGTGAATGAGTAGCCGGCTAGTTCTACACGCCAACGGAGAATCTTATCGTTCTTAATACGACCAGTAGCTTTTCCATCGAACATGAAAGATACGCTCCGCTGGTCGGTGACGACAGTAAAGTGTCGATAAGCTAAGAAGTGCTTCCACTTGCGAATGGATTCGATTACAGCGTATGCCTCCTTTTCAACGATGTGATGGCGACGTTCTGTGTTATTCAGAGCGCGAGAAAAGAACGCCACCGGGCGGCCGTTCTGGGTGAGGGTGGCTCCGATTGCTGAAGAGGAAGCGTCCGTCTCCACAGTGAACGGCAGTTCTTCATCGATTGAACCGACGACAGCTTTCGAGATATCATCTTTGAGTGTTTGGATCGTTGATACTTCCTCGCGAGTTAATGGGAATGATGAAACGTTGAGCAGAGGTTTGATCTTGAGGGAATAGTTCTGAATCCATTTAGCATAGTATGCGAATAGTCCGATTACGCGTTGTAGAGACGACTTGTTGCGAGGAGTTTGAAGTTCTTGTAGTGGCCGGAGGCGTTCGGGATCGGGCCGCAATACGCCATGAGAGATAGAATATCCGAGCAGGTGCACTGATGTCATCGAAAGCTTGCATTTTTCCTTGTTTAGACTCAGATTTACTCGTTTAGCGGCTTCCCAGAAATGTCGAAGGTTCTCATCGTGCTCTTCCCAAGTGGTTCCGCAGATGGTGAGATCGTCGAGGTAGGCGTATGTTGATGATAAGTTGTTCGAGGATATGAATTCGTTCATGACGCGCTGGAAGGCCGCGGCTCCGTTAGTTACTCCCATAGGGATCCTTCTGAATTGGTATAGATTTCCGTCAGCCTCGAATGCTGTGAAAGGTCGTTCAGACGGATCGATTTCTACCTGGTAGTATGCGCTTGACAGATCAATTACGCTGTAGTATTTGTGTTGTGAGACTTTGTTGGCTATATCATCGATTCGCGGAAGAGGATATGCATCTAGCATGGTAAATCGGTTGACGGTTTGAGAGAAATCGATTACCATGCGTTTTTTTTTTGTTTCGGTAGATGTGATGACTACTTGAGCACGCCAGGGTGAGTTACTGGGTTCAATTATCTCATCCCTGAGTAGCTTTTCGATTTCTTTCCCAATGAAAATTTTGTCCTCAGAGCAAAATCGTCTGGACTTCGTGGCGATGGGACGACAATCGGCAGTTAAGTTGCCGAATAGTGGTGGGGCTGAAATTCTTGATCGAGTAAGGCCGCATATATGGAGTGCTGGCTCCGGACCTCCGAAATTGATGTTCAATTCCTTGTGTCTGATTAAGAATGGGGTACCGAGTATTATGTCAGCGCACAGATCCGACAAGACGGATAGTTCGAGCTTTTCGTAGTCGCGGTCTCCCATCGTAACCTTCACTGTACATCGACCTGAGATGGCTGCGGATAGATTAGGCGAAGCCATTGATACGACGCCCGAGTGCGGAAGAATGGGCAGCTCTAAGTGTTTGGCTAGATCCTCACGAATGAAGTTGTCCGAGCTGCCAGTATCCAACAAGGCGAGACACGAACGGCCGTTGACGAGGATATCGACTGTTGAGTTGGTAGGCATGGAGGAGCTACACGATAGAGTGGTACTAATGGTCGCTAATGCTGCGGCTGAATGAGACGCTGTGGTTTTATCCTGTTTTTGACGTGCCGAGGAAGTACTTGAGCGGCAGACTTTGGCCCAGTGGCCGGTCTTTTCACATTTCGCACAGATAGAATCCTTTGCTGGACACCTGCTTCGTGGGTGGCGTCGAGACCCGCAGAAGAAGCACAGAGCGGCTTTGTTGTCGAAATTCGTAGCGGCTGAAGAGTTTGGGAGATCGTCTCCTTGGACGCAGGCAGGCCGGGCAGAGTCAGTAGTCGGCGACGGTTCGTGGCGAGAGCCAGTGGCTGCAACAGCACCGTAATGAGTGAGGTACGATTCTGAGTTTTTCTGGGCCTGATCTAATGTTCGAGCCTGGACGATAGCCTTTTCCAGTGAGAGTGTGTCATTTTCGAGTAAGCGGGTACGGATGGCGCTATCTCTAATTCCTCGGATGAAAGCGTCTCTCACAGATGAACTCCTGTTTTCGTCGGCGGAAACCGATTTGAAGTTGCAGTCATTGGCTAGTTGTTGAAGAATTTGCAAGTACTCATCGAGGGTTTCCTCGGGCTTTTGGTGACGGGTGGACAACAGGTGGCGAGCGCATACCTCGTTTGGCTTCTTGACGTAGGTGGCCTCTAAGGCTGCCATGGCATCCTCATAAGTAGAGCAGTCTTGAATGATATCAGCGACATCGGGGCCGATATGTATGAATAGAACCTCCAATTTATTGGGGTTGTGTTCGGCGATAGTACTCAAGAAATATTTGAATCCGCGCGACCATAATTTCCATAGTTTCCCAGCTTGGGGAGAATTCGGAGAAGTAATAAATTTATCCGGGCGAATCACCTTCTCCATGATATAGTAAGATTACTGGATGAATATTTGCTTGCTGTATCTGAAAGGCCGACTGAATGGCTGATTGAAATGTTGAATAAATTGTGGTGCCGCGTTTGTTAGCGGGCTAGAGATAAAGTAAAGGCCAATTTGAGGCTTTATTCAACATAAACATAGCATAGATCTGAAACACAGAAAATAATTAGTAAAGACTCATTACAGTATAAAAATTAATAATTTATATACAACACTTGAGTAAACAAAAACACATACACACGCATAAAAAGTTTAAAAATCAAACGCAATCGATCGAGCGTCCATCACATTGATAAGAGCTGCAGCGACTGGTAGCACATTCACGCGGCTAATCACGCCTTATCCGAAACTGGACCGAAAGACACGTCTGCGCATGCGCTTTGTCTGATTTCATTCGTTTTGGGTGCTATACTGATGACAGCACATCAGTACGAAAATAGAAATGCAGGGAATGCAGAGTTAATTCGTTTTTTCATAAATCGGAAAACAATTTAGATCAAATTGGAATATTACATAAGATATTATAAGTAATTTATTGATTTATTATTTAGTATTTATGTATTTTAAAAATGATGTGCTGTAGCAGGTAAGCACATAATGAGCGGCCGCCACTGATTATCACTTTATCAGCTAGAGTAATTTTAATACCTGCAATAAATAAAGAATTTTATATATTTTTAATCATATAAAAACTATTCGATATATAGTATAACATGTATGCTGCAACAAATGGGGGGGGGGGCTAAGGTTTTTTGGAACCCCTTATGTGTCGTTTTTGTTATTATACTTATTATTTCTATTTATTTTTAATTTTTAGCACTGATGATGGAAATTGAACTTTTCGGAAAAACGTCTGAAATAAACATGGTACCACCTTTTCGTCCTCCTATTCCTCGTATATATAACTGATATATATATATATATATATATATATATATATATATATAATATACTTGTAATAAATTTAATGCCAATTCGATTTTGTTTGAGAATATTTGCTTTTTTTGAGGTTAATGAGTTCATAGCAATTCTGGAGTCTCTCGGCCTTGAGTCCACCCCAAAGTGCAGAGCCGTAGCAAGCCTTGGTGCGCCCCTGAGCAGAACCTGAATTTGCCCCCCCCCCCTGCAAATAATCAAGTGATAAATTGTAATTTTAATGATACAAATAATGTGGCATGTATATAGATTATTTGACAATGCTAATTATTTATCATTTTAGGGTTATGTCTCAACGTTTGAACAAATTAATTTCAGGCATAGCGTTGTTGTTTGTTAATTATTTTTTAATTATTGAATCAAATTGAACTACAGAGAAATATTAGTGCCACACTATGCACAGTCAGTGTTATAGAGTTTATTATGAAATTCACTTTAACTCAAGAGTATTAAAGAGATATCCTCCAGTGGTGTAGTGCTAAATAAAGAAGTGAGGGAACGCATTTTGAAAGTGTTACTCAGATGCGGGGGGGGACAATGGCGAGCGCGGCGAGCCCATACAGCATAGGGGTCCGGGGGCACTGTAAGCCCCCCTGGAAATCTTTTGAATCTGACCAATTTCAGGGATATTTTGAGGTCATATGCACTGGATATTAGGATATATTCCAAGGTTGAAGATGCAGTATTTCCAGTGTCATTAGATATACGACATCCAGTACGATCAATAAAAATAGCTAACAACGGGAATGATAACTAAAAAAAAGTAACAAACTGGTACGCCGTGGTGACGTTTCACCAGATCTTTATAGGCTAGCATTGCCTCAGTCGAAGCTAAAAGAAATGAAGCAGTTAATGATCTTTCTCATATTTCTTCTAGGGTTGGAATTAAAATTTCGTGGGGAATTAAAATTTCATGACGTTAGAGATTGTAAGTTCGGATTTATTTGAAATAGTGAGGGAAACGCCATTCCGTCTACCAAAAAAGTAAGGGAACGCCGTTCCCACGCGTTCCACAGCACTACACCACTGGATATTCTCACCACCAGAACAAGCAGGCCCGGATCTAGACCCATAATCTGACTAGTGCCATTTCATTAAATGCATACCAAAATGTAAAAGAAGACATGATTCGTATTTACTTCAAAATATTTATTTTACAAAAAAATCCTTTCTAATGTTGTCACATAATATCAAAAGCTCCATCCTTCTTGCTATACCAAACTTCTCAATCAAAACATCAACATCGAGCTTCCGCCCATAGTGGACATGCATCAGAGCTAAACCATTCATCCTATCATTTCTCATGGTACTCCTCAGATACGTTTTCAGTCGACGCATGGCTGAAACTGAACGTTCACACTCACAGGTGGTGACTGGAATGACTGCCAATACCTTGAGTGCAGCACAGAGTTTGGAATAAGACCTTGTCCATAGAGTGTAAAGTTGACTGCACAGAGTCTGGTATGTCGCAGTTGGCCTGATGGCGCCGCTCCCAGTGGTATTGCCACACATCCAGCTCTGCAGACAGAGTATTGGGACTGGGAAGGTCATCTTGGTAGGTCTGACAGAACTGCTAGAACCCTGGGTTCCATGTGTGGCTGCTGTTCTATCATCTTTGCAGGCAGAGATGGGCAGTACCGCGGTACACGTAACGGATTAGTAACGGGCGTTACTTTTGTAAAGAGTATCGGTATCGCCTTAGCAAGATTTCTAATGTAACGATGTAACGGTAACGCCCGTAATAATTTTAGCAAAAGTAACGAGAATTTCTGTACTCGTTACTCGTTACATACTGTTTTTTTATGTGTGAAAAGTATTAAATAATCTTCTGAGGCGTATCATACAGTTCATACTTGTTAGAACTTGTTCAGTCCTTGTCACGTTGCATCCGTCTTGTTGCCGGTAGAGCTCAGTTATAGTGGAGCACTCGTGCGGTGTGCATCTCCTTTGTTTAAAGTTGTTAAACATGGAATACCTTTCGTCAGCTTCTTCTTCGAAAGGATGACGACACATCTGATTTCCTCGAAGATGTTTCGGCACATAGTTGGGTAAAATCACAGCTTATTACATCTTCCTCAAGTACAATACTCCACTTCCTTCCTCGGCTCCTGTTGAGCGTCTCTTCAGCTATGCAGGATATATTCATGCCCCTAAGAGAGGAAATCTTTCCGACAACACGCTCGAAAAATTAGTAATGCTAAAAGGAAACCCTAGGCTCCTAGCTACATTTAAAATTTAATTCTATACCTCTCAGCTAGAATATATTCTTGGAAATGTTTGTTATTATTTTACATCAGCTGCTATTGAAATGTTTCTGTTTACTTCTATGTTTAATTTTCTGTTATTCAAATAATATTTTTTGTCAAAAATGTCCTGTTATCATTGTCTATCAGAAATAAACCTCCGTTTATCTAAAAACAGTTGCGTTTGTTTTTACATACTTTTTATACTTGCTTTAATATTCTAATTACGATATACAATTATGATATATGAATTTACCAATGTAACGAGTAACGAAAGTAACGACGTTACTGTAACGAGTATCGGTATCGTCTTAAGATATTTTCAAAGTAAAGATGTATCGGTATCGCCGGGGTCATTTTAAGAGAGTAACGGTAACGCTCGCCAATTTTGAGTAACGGTGCCCATCTCTGTTTGCAGGAACACCTAAAATGAATAAACCAGTTGTCAATTTCATGTAACAGTAAGAGAGAGTACATATTCCATCCAATTTAATT
Source organism: Bathynomus jamesi (assembly GCA_023014485.1). Classification (NCBI taxonomy): domain Eukaryota; kingdom Metazoa; phylum Arthropoda; class Malacostraca; order Isopoda; family Cirolanidae; genus Bathynomus; species Bathynomus jamesi. The sequence continues at coordinate 256,293 of JAJOZX010002068.1, forward strand.
ATCATTCTCAAATTATCCCTATAGCTAAGTAATTCCATCACAAACCTAAAAATCCCAGAATGGTTTTCTCTTGACCATCTTTGAATCTTGATCCAATATCTGCCAGGAGATGATCCAAGAATGGCACAGTCACACTGCGACGGAAATAATCCTCCGTAGTTTCTGCAGGGACATTGTTTCTGTTTTTTGCCGGCCGGCTGTCCTGGGCTTTGTCATTGCTATGTCGAGGTCTTCAGCTATTTCCTTTGCAGCCTTGAACCACTCAGAATGTTTTGAATCAACACTGTCTCTGACTATTTGAAGAAACCCAAGGACCTCACCAACACTGTCATATGCCTTCTTTGTGTCGAGACTCCTCACCTGCAACTTGACTGTGATACCACGGGTGTATGACAAAACTTTCTTTGTCACAACAAAAGTGAAGATAAACTGGAATGTTCCAATTTGGTGGAGCATACCACTGGCCTTTGTTGATGACTCACTGTCCCAGTTATGAGTGCGTTATCCTCGATGCACGTCAAGGTTGAAACCACGGCGGGCAGTAGCTCTTCGAATACATCTAGGGCATCCAAACGCGCTCCTCCTGAGTGACAAAAACAGAAAGCAATAATTTTCAGATTAGATGTATGAAAAAATAAAATAATTTAAAGTAAATTTCACAGCATTAAATTCACTATTACAACACAGCCATTACAATAGAAAATGTACTGACTATACCAAGAAAAAACACACCTTGATCTGTTCTTCAGCAGCAGCTGTCTTTTCGGTGAGACTTGAAGAACGCTCCACTTCCTCCAACGTGCCCATCATGTTGCGTACTTCTTGTAAAGCACAGGCTTTTACAACACACAGGTTCAATCTGTGAGACTGGCAGTGGACATAAGGTGCCTTTGGATACTGCTGTGCTATCAAAGCTGCTGCATCTTTGACTTGTCCAGCCATATTGCCTGCTCCATCATAGCATTGGCCTCTGCATTTCTTCATATCTAAGCCGAGATCACTAACCACTTGCAACAGCAAGTCACCAATGGCTTTGCCAGTGACACCATTCACACATTCAAAGAAACCAACAAACTCTTCACGAATAGAATCTGTGTTGTCAACAAAACGCAACACAAGTGGAAGTTGTTCCTTGTTGCTGACATCAGTAGCTTCATCTGCAAGAATGGAGAACAGAGGACTTGTGTTAGTCTCCTCCACAATTTCGTCTTGAATGTGGGCAGCGATGACGGAGATCAGTTCATTCTGTATTGTCTTTGATGTATATGTTGCATTCTTGGGAGCTGATTTCAAGTGTTCTTCGAGGACCACATCACCAGCATCCACGCGGAACTGCAACAGTGCCAAAACGTTGCCTCTGTTCTTCGAGTCGTCTTCACATCTTCATGGTCCCCTCGAAGAGCGAAGTTCTGTCTACCACACAAGATCACAGTCTTCACCATTGATGCTCCTTTTTGTTTGTTTGCTGCGACACGTTTGCTGATTGTTGATGAAATAAGTCGATTCACTGGTTGTGACTTGTTGGACATGATTCTGCGAAAATTATCAGCAAAAAGTGTTGCGTATTCGTGGAAATCTGACTTGCTATTATGTTCGGCCAATTTATTTGTAGCTGTTACCCAGTTGGTCAAAGGTGACTTGTACAGCTTGTCCAACTTGCTGCTGTTGTGGCCACTTGCTATACCAAAGAGCACACAGGTTAAACAAAATGCGCCACATTCTGATGGTGAATAAACCAGCCAGGGATACATCTTTAGCCATTCTCCATTGAAGAATCGCTTCCTGCCATAATTGTTGGTACCTGGAAACTTGTATCTTGCAGGAGGTTCCCAGTGGGAAGTCAAAAGCTCATACTTCTTGTCATCATTCAAATTGCTCACACAATGGTAATACAGGCCGATGTCATTCCTGAGGTTTGATGATGTGTCCTCACAAGGCTGACCATATTTCCTTGAGACAAAAACGGGACATTGGGATGGCAAAAAAGGGACGGGGGTTATGTAATATTCTGTATTCATGAAAAAGTAAGTACATAAACATATTGAGCTTACAATTATTCTTCAGTGACAGAACCCATACAGAACCCATAAAGCAAACGGTACTGTCCCGTTCAAAACGGTACGTATGGTCAGCCTAGTCCTCACCTAAAATTCAAAACAATATTCTTTTTAATTCCAGTCATAAAACCATCAATTTATGATTAGTTTCAGTATAAATTGTAGAGAACATCTTGTTCAAACTTGTTTTTTACTATATTCATGACAATAAATGAATGGGATATTTTTCTAGTTAACGGCAACAATATAAGAAATCAATTCTTACCACATGTCGTGTCTGTGTTCTGTATTTTGCACACTGGATCATCATCAAACTTCCTTTTCTGCGATGGTCTGTCACCCAAATCATCTAAGATGTCAGTTGAGCAAGAAGGTACTGGTAGTACTTCCCTGAAAAGAATGACCAATAATATGAATAATGATAAGGTGACATTGTAAGACCCCCAGTAGGGAGGAGTAGAGTTGAATATATTATTCTACAATTTGACTGATTTTCCAAGCATAAAATAAATCATTGTCTGATCCGACTTATCGACTGGTATTGAAGAAAGTCCCGATCTTTGCTTGTACCTTCTTCATTTTTCTGTAGACCTCAACGTTCATTCAGATTCACTTTAGCATATAAAATATTATAATACAAAAAATACAAAAGATAGCCTTATTCAAAGTGAAATTAGAGCTGCACTGCAAAACACCTGTTACATACAAAGATGGCGCTTGAAAACATTTGAGAAATTAAAAAGTGTACGGCGCATGCGCGAAGTATAAGTGCCTAGGCATTTTCCAGCAGAAATTGAGCAGAGAGTATCATTTCAAGGCAGTCTCGCTAGGGGGCGCTATTTACGTAGTAAATACATACAAAGATGGCGCTTGAAAACATTTGAGAAAAAGTGTACGGCGCATGCGCGAAGTATAAATTCCTATGCATTTTCCAGCAGAAATCGAGCAGAGAGTATTGTTTCAAGGCAGTCTCGCTAGGGGGCGCTATTTTCAAAAAAATCTGACCAGAGCGAAACGATGCCAAAATTTATCGTGAGCACTGGTCTGGATCCGGGCCTGACAAAGATACATGATGTACGACGAATACCATATAGGTACGATATTGAACATGCACAATCCCGTTCGAAAACGTTTCAGAATAAATTAAGAGAGTACTAAAGTATAAGCTGTATAACGAATCTAAATTAGAGATTATAAAGTGGCCTATACAATGCAACAGTAGCACAATAAGTTTTTCTACTATTCTTGTTCGTTTTATTTGAGAAATAAAAATAAAAATAAGAAGTAGAAAATTTAAAATGCAATTTTGGCGCCCCCCTCCCATTGGCTCCCAGGGCGGCTTCCCCTTCTGCCACCCCCTAGCTACGCCTCTGCCAAAGTGTCCAGATTTTTCTAAAATTAACTACAAACTACTGTTTACCACATCATATGGCAAGTCGGTATACCGCAAATCATTCCAAAAATCTACTACTCTATGACTGAAAAATTATTTTCGTAGATCAAGTCTACAAATCTGTTTTCTAATTGGTAAATCTTATTTTTATGGCCGCACAGCAACCACGTATCGTACATTAATAACACATATATCAATCGATAGAGCAGAAAAACTATATAAACAGCTATGTAAACTTTTCAAAACATAAAAAAAATATATATATAAAAAGTACAGTAATTTGTCACATCTAAATGTCACATCTAAATAATTACAATAATATAATTTACAATACTCGTTGATATATGTTAGTAATGTAGGATACGTGGTTGCTGTGCGGCCCCCGTTTAATTGAGTGCCCGGTTAGGTCAACTGTACACCCTTGACGATTGGTTAGGTTAAGTTGTGATATTTTCCTTAAAACTAACGAAACTATCATGACTTAACCGAACCAATCATCAAGGGCGTACAGTTGTCCGAACCGGGCATTCAATTAATTGGGGGCCGCACAACAACCATGTATCCTACATTAATAACACATATATCATTCGATTATTGTAAATCACTGTAATTATTTAGAGGTAACAAATTATTGCCAAGTCCCATCTCTGTGAGAATCCCATTAGAGTATGATGGGGCAAGGGTACAGGAGCTCTCTCTCAACTTCTTTCGTCAGTACCCGGACACACCCCATTCAGAGATGGAGCACTGCAGGAGGCATTCCTTCCTCTTCTAAATGGTCAAAGATCTGTGTTCACGAATGCAGTGTTCACGAATGCAGAGCCCTGTGCACCTCATCTTATTCTTGGATCCATGAAAGCAGAGCCCTCTGCTCTCAGCCTCTTCCTGGATCCTGGACACTGCTACATCGCCAACTCAATACCATCTCACACAGGGTACCCCCGAAGTAGTCTTGGTGAACAGAGATGCTGGGAATGCAGTCGTGGGTCATGATGAGGATGCATCTTGGACAATGGTGGTAAGGAGGGGCCGGAAGCTAGCAACCACTGGGATTGGAGTAGCTAATGGTGGTAGTCCCTCCGAAAGGGGGTCTGGTCCCACTCATGCACCGGCCGGAGGGAGACAGCCTGTGGCAAAGGCTGGCAGGAAACGGCAAAATATTATAGGGGCTGTCGAAACAAATCGTATGATGGCTGTTCCAACGAAGACTGCAAACATCTTCGTCTCGAAATGGCGACCTGATCTTACGGCGGAGCTGCAGGCATTTGTGGAAGAAAAAGTGAACCTTCACGTTACATGTAGGAAAATTGATTCCAGGTGAACTACTACAGTTCCTTTCAAGTTACAATAGTCTGTGATGTTCCAGGGGTATTTATGGATCCAGCAGTATGGCCGGAACGGGTACATGTACGGCGGTTCTATGAGAAGGGAAGAAAAACATTTGCAGCCCCTCTTACAAGTCCTAGAGAGGGTAATTATGGAGACATCATGTGTCGTACTCTGGAGGAAAAGCCAGCTGGGTCTAGCGCTGTAACTATTATACCTGGTATAGATGGAATTCAACTTGGTATTTGGAGAAATCTGGGGGTTCATTCAGTGCAACCCCAACGTTTTTAGTTGAGTAGCCTTGGCCCCCATTAGCTCATTCCATCTAGAGAATAGCCTAATTTAGCCTTTAAAACTTTTGAGTTAAAGAATAGTATTTAAGATGACTTTAGACTGTAACTGTAAGGTCTGTAAGAAGGAAGTTAGGGAAGGGGATAAAGCTGTAGCATGTGAGTAGGGTTGCCAGACGTCCCGATTTCTGTGGGACTGTCCCGACTTGCCAAGTAGGGTGCGAGGGCAATTCGTCCCCGGACAATTCGTCGCCGAACAATTCGTCCCCGGACAATTCGTCCCCGGACAATTCGTCGCCGGACAATTAGTCCCTAGGACAATTCGTCCCCGGACAGTACGTCGCCTACAAAATTAATTTTTAAGTTTTAAATTGTAATATGACCTTAAGTACTCGTCGCCTTCAAAATAAAAGTAAGAGACACTCCGCAACTTTTTATTCATAAAACCTTCATAAATTAAAAATTATTTTAAGTTAGGCTTTAAAACAAGTAAAAACCTAACCTAACCTAACCTAACCTAACCTAACCTAAACCCCGTACCATAAACGGCTTAGAAGCTTTTCACAGTGCCCTGATCGTGCGGTGAGCGCAATCCCCCAATATATGGACTCTTATAGACGTGCTACGACGCGAAGAAGGTTTGGCGAGAAGCAAAATGCAGAAATTTCTTCAGGGGGAAGTCGTTTTTAAGAAGAAAAAATACAGAGATCTAGATAGTCGTATACTAAAATTAATAGAAAAGTATGACTCGATAAATAAGCTTCAGTTCTTAAAAGGGTTGCCCATAATCTCAAATTTTAAATGCCTTTTATGCTTTCACTTTATCTGTTTTTTAATGTTTGTTACTATTAAAATGTATTGTATGTAACTGTATGTAATAGTATAATATTAGAAGTTTTTTACGTTTTCTAAAACCTAACTTAGATAATAAATTTTATTTGTACGCGGCGAACTGTCTGGGGACGAACTGTCTGGGGACGAATTGTCCTAGGGACGAATTGTCCGGCGACGAATTGTCCGGGGACGAATTGTCCGGGGACGAATTGTCCAGGGACGAATTGTCCGGACACCGCCAAGTAGAATACCGAGTCTCGATGTACAATCAGATCAGAAATGCGACATAAAGTGGGTACAATTTTCAAGTATTATTCCAATGCAAATAATTTGTTCAAAGTAATATCTTTTGTTTTTTCAATTCCCCATTCAAATGCGATTTCGGAACGGATATTCAGTTTGATGAGCACAGCTTGGCGCAAAGAACGAAACAAATTACTTTTTACAAATTTGGAAGCTCAGCTGATGGTCAAAGAAAATTACAAAATGTCATGTAAGGATTTCCAAAATTTTTGAAATTGAGCAGGGGGTTGAAGTCAAAGAAAAGTAAGTCAAGCGAAAAGTATCTATAAATTAGCTGTTCAGAAACATAACTATGAAATCTATATTTCTGTGATTAAATTAGGTCCCTCTTTGACAAATGATATAATCTATTTTATTTTTAATTATGTTATTTTGTAATAAAAATGCTTACCATTATTCATTTTATTTTGAGCGTAAAACATAAGTAAATATACAATAGAAGCGAATTAGAATAGTTATGCAAGTGTTGTGGCGTCAACATCAAAGGTGTTATTCTTTCTAAAATTAGGAATTATTATTATGTTGCACAAGCAGTTCCTTCGGCTCACTGCCCTATGGGCAATGCTTGAGCTTCATAAACTCGCCTACGGCGAGGGCACCTTCGGTGCTTGGGTTACTCCTTTGGGGGGAGGTCATTCTCCCTCTCCCCCCAAACTCCCTCATCCCTCTTTATGCAACTTGGGGGCTAACTCCCACCCCTTGTTGCATACCCCCTCTCCCCCAGGGGGAGGGGCTGGCACCTTGCAACAATTGATCAACATTGCAATTGCATATGCACTCGAACATTTTGCGGTCATACTACTAGGGAACTAAATAGTGTGACATATATACTATCACTGATATCGTTTTCACCTGAAATATATCCTTTTATAGCCGGACAATGTGCAACTTTATTTTTTTAAATTTAAATTTTTTTTTTCACTTTTTCATGTATTTTTTTTATTGGTTATAGATTTCTTGAATTGTTCTTTATGGTTTTGTTGGGTAAATAAATTTTTTTTTTCTGTAGCTTGTATATAGTTATTCTGTTTTAAAATTTACAAGTTGTGTGAAAAAAAGTCTTGTGTCCCGACTTGGGAATTTCAAAATCTGGCCATCCTGCGTGTGAGAGCTGTGATGACTGGTATCACTATTCACTCAGCCTGCATCAAATCTACGCAAGTGTATTGGGGTATAAAGTCACCAAATACTTTGTGGTTTTGCAATAAGTGTTTAGCTGAGGTTAGAAACGTGCTCAAGGCAAGGTTTAAGAAGGCTCAGAGTCTTTTGGGGACTAGGTTAGATGGCCCCTCTGTTAGCTAGTAGTGAGGTTGAGGCTAAACTTAGCCTTAGTGTTAGATGGCCCCTCTGTTAGCTAGTAGTGAGGTTGAGCCTAAACCTAGTCCTAGTGTTAGAAACAGAGATGCAGGCTCAAGTAAAGTTAAGCCAAGCTGGTAAAAATTGGTTATTACATCCTTACCTTAAATTTACCTTAAAGCGCTTCTGCCTCAAGGGTGCACTGCTCCCTCGAAGTCCGCTCAGCCCCTCCTGAGACGGGGTCGCCACCTCTCTTTTCTCGCGCTCCTGCCATACGATTTGGTCCCCTATTGAATTTGTGGGGGCTGGTCTGGCAGAGGAATACCCTGACACTGTGGGTTGGTCGGGTATGTTGGCTAAAAACATGTCCAAGTGTTTTTTAAAAGTATCTACTGGGACTGCACTTATATCTCTAAGGTACTGAGGCAAGGAGTTAAACAGGCGAGAACCCTGCCTAGAGATACTATTATATTGAAGGGTTTGAATCCTTCTCAGACTTTGGTGGGAGGTGATATTTTTGACACATTCTTCCAGTTTTTGTTAAGGTGGGCACAATTGGTTCAGTATTGGGGGCAACTAAAAGCCCTTTTAGAATTTTCCAGGTATAGATTAGGATGTATCTCTCAAACCTTCTCTCTATGGAATAAAGGTTGAGGCCTCTGAGCCTATCCTAGTAGTTTAATTTGTTTTTACTCACCTGTTGCCATCAGGTTGTTTAATATACGAGGTAAAGGTTCTTTGTAGGCCCTCACTTTTTTGCAATTCATTTTGTTTGTGGGGAAACCATAATTGAGAGCAGTAGTCAATGCGTGGAAGGACAAGTGATTTCCACAGGGTAAGCATGGTCATTCTGTCCCTAGTTCTGAATGTCCTCAGTATATATCCTATTAGTTGTTTGCATGATGAGGTTACTTTGTCCATGTGCCTTCCTGTTGAATGTTGCATCTTCAGATAATATAATCCCTAGATCCCTGACATGATCAGTTTGTACAATATCTTTTCCTGTGGGTCCAGTGTAGTTGAATTGTTCTTTCAGGTATTTATTTGGTCCATACTTAATTAGTTCAGAGAGAGCTTCCTAGGTTACAGTTTATATTGTTTAGCATTATAATCAGTGGTGTAGTGCTGTGGGAACACGTGGGAATGGCGTTCCCTTACTTTTTTTGGTAGACGGAATGGCGTTCCCTCACTATTTCAAATAAATCCGAACTTACAAATCTCTAACGTCATGAAATTTTAATTCCTACCCCTAGAAGAAATATGAGAAAGAATCATTAACTGCTTCATTTCTTTTAGCTTCGATTGAGGCAATGCTAGCCTATAAAGATCTGGTGAAACAGTCACCACGGCGTACCAGTTGTTAACTTTTTTTTAGTTAATCATTCTAGTTGTTAGCTATTTTTATTGATCGTACTGGATATCGTATATCTAATGACACTGGAAATACTTCATCTTCAACCTTGGAATATATCCTAATATCCAGTGCATATGACCTTAAAATATCCCTGAAATTGGTCAGATTTCAAAAGATTTCCCGGGGGGCTTACAGTGCCCCCGGACCCCAGCTGTATAGGCTCGCCGCGCTCGCCATTGTCCTCCCTGCATCTGAGTAACACTTTCAAAATGCGTTCCCTCACTTCTTTATTTAGCACTACACCACTGATTATAATGAATAGAATTGGTCCTAGTACTGTGCCTTGCGGCACTCCACTAATCACTTTTTTCTATAGATCTTGCTCCATTTACAATTGTTATTTGTTTTCTGTCAGAGAAAGGCATGGATCCATTTTCCTATTTTTTCACAAATACCAAGTTCTTTTAGTTTATGGAATAATATACCATGGTCAACCTTGTCAAAAGCTTTTGCAAAGTCTAGATAGATGACATCAACATCAGTCAGGTTTTTTGATGAGAATGAGTTTTTCTGGTCAATTTTGAGTTGTTTTGCACAAATGTGATATCCGTTTCCTGTGCAAATGCATAGTTTTCGAGATACCACCATCTAACCAAGGTTTGGTTAGGTTACATTTCATTTTATTTGATTTGGAAAACATGAAGCCACTCGGGGCTCGGGCCTATCGAGGTAATCCAAGTCATGAGCTACAGTTTTTAAAAATACACTAATAAAATCTTGCAAGATGTCAAACTTAAGTCAGCTAATTAATATACAGCCATTTACTGGCACAACAGTAGCCTATATATGTAACTGAAGCAAAGAATATACACTATATACAATCTACAGATAATCTTAAGGAAAGGTCCCGGTTCTTAATATGTAGTATAGAGATTGGTAATTATTCGTTTTTTGACCCAGTCTCTTTTTATAATGAGAGCAAACTTTTCTGGTCAATTTTGAGGTGCTCTGCACGAATCTGCCATCCGTTTCCTGTGTAAATGCGTAGTTTTCGAGATATTGTCATCTTGAAAACTACGCATTTGCACAGGAAATGGATGGCAGTTTCGTACAAAACACCTCAAAATTAACCAGAAAAGCTTGCACTCATCATTTTTGTTTAAACTAACAAATTTAAATGAAAATATCATGACAACCTAACCAATCATCAAGGACGTACAGTTGACCTAACTGGTGTCACGTACTGAACTGTCCGCAAAACATTAGGACCGATCAATTTGTGATGCGTGATCTTTATGGGGGCTCTGCCCCCGTACGCCCGAGACCTAAATTATACAAATGATAATGTAATAACATGTGCCAACCTTGCATGGGTAGTCCGCTAAATTTCGCCTGCTCTTAAACTGAAATGACACATTTATTTTTAGGATTTTTTTTACGGCACCTAAAGACCTTCTGGTCTTTTATTAAAATACAAGCACTATTGTATTTAGGGCAGGTCACGGATGTCTTAATTATTCCATGATTGAAAAAAAGGTCTAAACTCTTGTCTTCATCGAGGGCAATATGGCAGATCACGTCTTCAAAATCAAATATGCATAACTGACACATCATACTTTGTCATAAAAAAACCGAACTGAACAGACGAAAAATTGCTAAAAATGATTTATTTGTAAAACAGGACAAATTGAATTACGTAGAAGTAGCCAGAATCACCAAAAATAAGAAATATTCACCAAATCGTCGATATATTATATATATATATTGAAAAAACACCAAAAATAGGAAATATATTTTAATAAAAAACATATTTTATACAAATTTGCACAAGATAATATATATTTTCTTATTCAGTTTTGATTGGTTATTCAATATCTATTGTTGTTCTAGCTGGATGTGACTGGGTCAAAAAATGAATAATAACCTAGAGATTTAACATTAATAATATGAAAGTATATTTTTCTCAATAAAATGTACCCCCGTGTTTTTATTTTTACTAGTACAGTTCCCGCCGCTTCGCTAATGGTTAGACAGGCTAAACTACAAAAAAAGAACCCAGCTGTGAAAATTTTGAGCTTCACATTGTGTCAACATTTCTGAATCTGGTATCTCCCAAAACCTCCTCACCCCCATTCATACAACTTGGGGGCTAACCCACTCCCCCATTACCCCACCCACCCCATTACCCCCACCCACCCTTCCCCCATTGCTAAACTACAGAAAAGAACAGTCATGAAAATCTTGAGCTTCACATTTCCGCCCGTAATACAATTTCTGAAAGTGTGATGGACAGACAGATGGACAGCTCTCTTATTATACCTAATATAGATTAAGGATAAGTAATTTTAATTAATGTTTTGGTAATTATGTATATTGAGTAACTCAGTCATTTTACACACCAAAATACATTTTTCTAGTAGTATTTGATGTGATTTGTTCAAATCTGACCTCCATTTCCCTCAGAAATGAGATCCAACAAAGTTATAGTACTTTGAAGTTTGGCTCATTTTCAAGGGAAATGGAGGTCAAAATCTAAGCAAAACACATCAAATATTACTAGAAAAATGTATTTTGGTATTAACCTAACCTTACCTAACATAACCCTAAAACTAACATAACATAAGTGGAAATAGTAACCTAAAATGCCTAAAACTAACGAAAATATCATTACTTAACCTAACCAATCATCAAGGGCATTCAGTTGGCCTAACCGGTTAATATTGGTTATTTCACCTAAATATCTTCTGATCTTTTCATATTAGGCACTCACTGTCACATTTCGGACAAGTTAAGGATGAGAGAATAACACCGTAATTGATAATATCCAATGCTTTCTCTTCATCTAGGGCACATGACGAATCAAGTTCTCAAAGTCAGAAACCACATGAACAGCACATCATAATTCTATCACAAACACGACCAAACTGAATCCAATTACAAAAACAAAAATAGCCAGAACATAAAATATCCAACTAATTAAGTCGCAGAGTAGCAAAAAAATAGCCCAAGCCTAGCTCATATATCATATTTTCATGATATCACCAGGCAAATATTGGGAGGGTGGGAAGTCGCAAAAATGTCATAATATTCAAATCTACATAATTTGGTAAGGATGCATCTGCGAGCATAGTGACTTATATGAAAATTATGAGAAAATTATGCTTTAATATTTTATAATTATATTTGCTTTTGATATTCTGAGTACGATAAAACTCGTATTAACTAATGTTTTTAAAGTGGATGGCATTTCTTGTGCCTGGCAGCATTGTGTGCAAATTAGATAAGTGTTAAACATCGAGCGTACTTGGAGGGACGTCAGAAATTTAACGCCTAAGTACGGAAGGCTGAAAATTTTCTTCCTGGGATATCTCTCATGGGCGTACTTCTTAAAGGCCTTCCCGAATTGTGAGGACCGCTTCCACAACTTCCTTCTCCAGGTGGCAAAATTGTGTAATCCAGGATATTAATGGGTAGGTAACATTTATATACACGTTAGGTTGGTTAGGTTAGGTTATATTTGTTGAGGGGGTGGGGGAAAGTCATAAACGAGTGATTTGCGACTGAAATGGATGTCAAATTTGAATAAATCACAGTAATGGTTCAGAATAGGGGTGCCACCTCAATTTTTGTGTTTTTTCTACCAAAACATGCTAAAACCATTGGTTTCCTGTTGTTTAGGATGAATGTGACCATCGCCATTACAGTAAATTATTGCTTGAAGTGATTTCACCCCCTAACCCCTCCTACAATCTGGGGGGACCACCGTGAGAACCAGGGGTTTTGGGTGGGGGAACACAGCACAAGCAATAATTTACTGTAATAGCGATGGTCAGATTTATCCTAAACAACAGGAAACCAATGGTTTTAGCATGTTTTGGAGGAAAAAACACGTGTCATGAAACACATCAAAAACCATGAGAAAAACCTAGGTTTCATGGAAAACCTAACCTAACTAACCTAAAAAACACAAACACAATACTGATCAATTTGTGATCTTTACGGGGGCTTTGCCCCCGTACCCCCGAGACCTAAATTATACAAATTGGACACACTACATTTAAAGGGAGAACACCATGCGAGCTCTACTAGCATCACCGCACATCCGTCACAAACCGAAGTCATTTTCAAACTGAAGTGAATAAACAATACGATAGTAGGGTTGCCAACTCAAAATTTCCTAGATTCATACTCAAAAATATATGTTTTCGTAATTTTCTATCTTTGTTTTTTTGACTATGCGACACATGCAATCAACGTATTTTAATGAGAGAAACAACTTTGTCTCTATGGTATTTTTCCAAATTTTGCTTAATTAAGTGGCGCCTGTATTCTGAACCATTACCTAAATCACATAGAAATACATCAGGAAAACATGTTTTATATAAAAAAAACTTCCCGGGACGCTTCCTTAAGATTTACGTACCCAATCTACAAACTATCTTTCACTCATGAAAGCATCTAAATTTTTCTTAAAATTAACTAATGAGCTCTGTTTACCACATCATATGGCAAGTCATTCCAAAAATCTACTACTCTATGACTGAAAAAGTATTTTCATAGATCAAGTCTACAGGTCTGTTTTCTAATTTTCTTATTTTCCCCACAAGTTATCCCATTAGTATCTAGTAAGAAAAAGTTATGTACATCTAAATTGTCCAAATCTGAAAACATTTTGAACATTTGTATCATATTTGGCGATATCCTATTTTGGCATCCCAAATTATTCAACATCCAGTTAGGTCAACTATATGCCCTTGCTGATTGGTTAGGTTGTTGGGTAATTATGTCACAAATGACATGGCCTAAAGGGTAATTGTTACGGTACTTTTCAGCCCAGACTGTTATTTCCCATGAAACCTAGGTTTTTCTCATGGTTTTTGATGTGATTCATGCAAATCTGACCTTCATTTCTGCTGGAAATGACCAGTTATTAAGATATACCCCATCCTCTACCCCATCAATATTTGGGAACCTGTGGGAAATTGTTTTTTTGGGGGGTGAAAAACTCTTCATTTCCAATGAAAATGAAGGTAAGAATGTCATGAAACATCAAAAACCTAGGTTTCATGGAAAACCTAACCCCTAACCTAACCTAACATGAATATGTTATTACATTATCATTTTAGCGTCGGTAATTCAAAAATAAAAAATATAAAACCCTATACCGATCAATTTGTGATGTGTGATCTTTACGGGAGCTCTGCCTCCATACCCCCGAGACCTAAATTATACAAATTGGACACACTACATTTAAAGGGAAACACCATGCGATTCTGAATTTGAACTGAAAACAGGAGATGAACGAGGAAGCAGATCGGTTGGTGATTTGCTGGATTAGGTCACATGATGAAATAGAGGCCTGTGATTGGCTACCTCAAAAATGTTTACATAGTTCGTCACTAGATGGTGCCACTTCCTGTTATGGTGGCGATAGAATGCGCCTTTAAAAAAAAATTGTTTTCAATAAAATAACTATCTCGTAAACTAAACATTTGCGACAGGAATGTTATTGATAAATGTTTTGTACCCATTGAGACATTAATGTAGAGCCCCTCAAAATTGTCGGGAAACATTCTGGGCTGAAAAGTAACCAATACTGCCTGAAGTTGAAATAAAAAATACATTTTTCTAGTGTATTTTGGCATGCTCTGTTCAAATATAACCCTCATTTCTTGTGCAAATGAACAGAAATACGTGTTTGGGCCATGCAATGACAACTGTATTTCTGTTCATTTGCACAAGAAATGAAGGTCATATTCAAACAAAGCACACAAAAATCACTTTAAAAATATATTTTTGACTACATTTTATACAATAAAGCATAACTTAATATGTTCATATTACAAGATCTCATAAATGACGTATTACTACAGGAAACTTGCAAAACACCTCAAAATTAACCAGAAAAGTTTGCTCATCATTTTCGTTTAAACTAACAAAAATATCATTTAACCTAACTACTCATCAAGGGTGTACAGTTGACCTAACAGGTTAATATTGGTTATTTCACCTAAATATCTTCTGATCTTTTTGTATTAGGCACTCACTGTCACATTTCAGGCAAGTTAAAGATGAGAGAATAATGCCGTAATTGATAAAAAACATCTAATGCTTTGTCTTCATCTAGGGCATATGATGAATCAAGTTCTCAAAGTCAAAACCACATGAATGGCATGTCATAATTCTATCACAAACACCACCAAACTGAATCCAATTAGAAAAAAAAAAAAGATAGCCAGAACAGAAACCAACTAACTAATTAAGTTGCAGAGTAGTGAAAAATACCCCCCCTCCCCCCCAAATTAGGAAAAATAAAGTATGCTGATGTTTATGATTCAGCCTCTTTCACCTTGAAGAAGAAACTGGAAACATTGCATAATTCTGGCATGCGCCTTATTTTGGGTGCCTGCCCATCAACTATTATTGCCCTGCAGGGTGAGACTGGTCTCCATGCCCTTCATTATGATAGAGATCTCTCTACACTGAGGAAGTACTTCAATATTCTGGCTTCCCCCTTTTCCCACCGCTTACGTCAGTCATTCGAGGTGGATTATCCTTTGATCCTCGCAGTGGACTGGACTTGGCAAATAAGCCACCTTTCTTCTTTAGAGCTACTGGACTTCTTAATAAGTATCAATTACATTTTAAATTTTTGACAGTTCCAGTATTCCCTTCTTTCCCACCTTGGAGATTGCATTTGGTACCAACCTGTCTCTCTCTCCCATTTTTATATGAACCTCCTGTCCCCAAAGAAGTGATTGTGCAGTGTTTCACAGCATACTTGGAAGAGAAGTATCCACATTACTTGTATATTTATACTGATGGATCTAAGATAGATGTGCCTGGACCATCTTGTTCATCAGCAGTTTTCATTTCAAATCATAAAAGGTGTTTTTCCTGGAAACTATCCCTCAATCATAGTATACAGGCAGCAGAGTTATTTGCCATCCAACGGGCATTGTATTTTTTGGTATCCAGAAGTAATCTCTTCACCTGATCAACTCAGCCACACTCACTACATATCTGGCTTTAACAACTTCTATCCATTCTTTACTGAAGACCCTCTCTGTTTCAGGTATTCTGGTTTCCTTCCAGTGGGTTCTGAGCCATGTTGGAATTATAGGTAATGAGATGGTTGATACACTGGCCAGGGCTGCTCATTCCCTCCCTGCTATAACTTCGCTATATTTCCACCCAGGCGAGGGTTTTGCAGTAGCTAAAGTGGCAGTGCAAAATGATTACAAAACCCAATGGGAGAGATTACGGCACTTGACTCTCTATGGAATGTTTAAGCCTTCTTGGGGCACAAGAAATTGGCCTGTACCATCTTCCCTATAAACCTATATATTTAGATTCCATTCTGGCCGTGTAGGCCTTCAGGCTTACTTACACCGGATTGGACTAGCCTTCTCCCCATTATGTGTTAGTTGTAATTTACCAGAGACACTGTCCCATTTCTTTCTTTTTTGTCCATGTTATACTAGGCAAAGGAAAAAATTAAGATTCTCTCTTGCAATATGGTGTCAGGGACTTTACTTTATCAGTCCTATTAGGTGGGGATAGTTTTTCTCCCCCCATTGATAAACTTCACTATGGACCAAGTATTCAAGTTTGTAGTGGCATCTGGGCGGTTAAAAGAGTTTTAAATCTTGCATTGTTTACCGATTTTCATTCCCACAGGTTTATTAACTGGTTACCTCCTAGTTACTCCATCTGGCTGTGGCTGTGGCTGTTACTGTTGACTTAGGACTTGGTTCCATTTTTCAGTTCATGTTTCGTAGAACTAACAGGCCTCATGTTCATCTCTTTCCGAGTGTTCTGGAATTGGCCCCAGAACTGAAGGGGGTAATGGTGTGCTTTCTCTATTTCTGTCTCATCCCAATAATAAGACCCAGCACTTGATGTAGGAACAGCGGAAGTTCTCCCGTGGAACAAGGTGTTTTGGTCTTGGAGGATGTAAATAGCCTTATTGACTGAGCTCCTCCATATAAAACTTCAATCAATCAATAGCCCAAAATTATACTCAGACCAAAAATGAGTGTATTTATATATATATTATTATCATAATTTTCACCATTAATATGCATTTGCACAAAAAATGAGTGACAAATTTGAATAAAACAACTAAAAGTACCTCATAAAAAGTTATTTTGATTTACAGGTTGAGCCCATGTCATTTAAAACATATTAACTGGTTGTTATATTTTTGTTTAAACTAAAGAAAATAAGATTTAACCTAACCAATTGTCAAGGGTGTACAGTTGATCTAACTGGGTAGTCAGTTGACCTAATTAACATAAACAAGTAATTTGAAAGTGTTGGAGTGCCATTTATTTTTGAGTGGTTGAATAATTAAGGATGCCAAAATAGGATATTGCCTCATATCTCCCCTCATACAACATCTCTCAAAACTAAACGCCCCTAATTCCTTTAATCTATCCCTGTATTCCAATCTTCTTAGGTTAGGGATAAGCTTGGTTACCCTCTGTTGCACACCTTCAAGCATATCAATATCATGTCTAAGATGAGGGAACCAAGCTTGAATATAGTATTCTAAGTGAGGCCTAACATAAGAATTATATAATTTACAGATCACTTCCTTACTCTTGTGACTAACATTCCTCTTAATAATACCTAACATTTTATTTGCTTTATTTCTAGCCTCTAAGCACTGCTTAGAAAATGTTAGATCACTACCAACTATAATGCCAAGATCCCTTTCCTTTCTAACATTCTCCGACCAGTTCCCTTGCATCTCATAACTAAAGTTTTCATAATCTCTACCAAAATGCATGACTTTACATTTTTTAACATTGAATTCCATTTGCCATTTACTAGCCCAAAGAACTAATCTATCAAGATCTTTTTGCAGTTTATAAGCATTTTCTATATTTGTAACTGGCATGACTCCAGATTTGAAAAAATTTACTGGAGCACAGCTCTGAATTTACTTTTTTTCCCTTACACCACTAGATAGGTTAATGATAGTAAACTCTTGAATTGATGACATACCAATTACAAATTGTTTTAGCTAAACATAATAATACAATAATGTACAGTTTATAACTCACCTTAAGTTTATTTATTCATTGCAGCAGCAACAGTGGATGATGTTAGACCTTGCATGTAGGCATTTGTTGTGAATTTACCACCATGTATGCTTGGCCACTGATCAATGGCTTTCTGTGTGATCATTACAGCAGATCTAGTGCCTGGAGCTGGACCCTCCTTCACAATTCTGCACAGCTTAGTCAAATGAGATGGCTTAATGGATCCTTTGTGTTCAACAATGTAACCAAGAATGGAGAATGTCCCTTCAGCTGGTGCTTCACTCCAGGCAGTTGATCCATCTTTATCAAAATGCTTTAATCTCTCTGTGATTCCTTTCCACAGCTGTTCTATATATTCTGTCAGCCAATTTATCACTGAGTCTTTTGTAAAACTACTTTCAGATCTGGTTCTGGATGGTCTAGCAACTTCAGCAACCTGGTAGTAATCAGAACATTTCTTGATGTATTTGTAAACTTCATTTAGGATGTAATCCTCAGCTGTTAGTTCCTTTTGCTGCCCTGTGGTATCGTGCTTAAATTCAGAAACTACATCATTTGCATTTCCTCCATTAGCTAATTTGGAAATTGTTTCCATCACTCTTAACATAACAGTTTTCCCTCCTTCTTTATAAAATATATTTTCTACAAATTCTGCACTAACTGTGGTTTTTTGAGCTACTTGCAACATAATCTTTGTTACATAGGAAATCAATACATAGAACTTGGCACTAATTTCTTTCTCTTGCGGATGATCAAAAAACACAATTTTCCACATCTGTCAAATTGATCAAATTCGTAATTAACC